>JAHLJT010002406.1:149787181-149815049 GCA_031308135.1 Acheta domesticus
CAATGCTGCGCTGGCAACAGTGCGTTGCTCGCTTCTTGGTTGGGGGACGTTTTCAAGTAATAGCGGAGATGTTAGAAGCGTTGAAAATGCAATATTTCAATATTGTAGCTGTATCCAATAAAGCGAGAGAGTATGTGCTATTAGAGAATCACTAGTTTCTTTAACCCTGGAGAGGTGGCGGTGGCTAGAGTTACTTTAAAGGTGGCGCGGGGTCATTTCTGACCGCTTTAAACCATTTCTTTATAAAATTATATTTAGCAAGAAATAAGTGCGAAATTAGTTATTTTAATAATAATCATTTTTAAGGTCATATAAACATAATGCACTATTATAAATAAACATGCAAATAAGGAATTGAAACAAATAAAAGGGCAAAATTATCATTTATCTTTCATTTTATGTTGTGGCTCCATTTACATTTTTCTGAATATTTCAACGACAAAGGTATCAGAAAATTCAGTAAGTTTCATTTTCTAACATTGTCTCACATAAGAACAAACAATTTCTTGAAAATGATTCAAAGCCAATCAATACAACTTAGAAAAAAGTACGAAATTTAAGGCGTTTGTGTTGGTTTCACAAATATTTATAGAGAAATTATTACATATAAAATTTTGAAAAAAAGTCAGACAAAAGGTAAAGAATGTGGTGAAAGGTAAGTGAAATGTAAAGGTTCTGACTCGCAAAATTAGGCAACTGCAGCTAAACAAAGATACGTGGGGTCACAAAAGACCCCGCGCCACCTCTCCCGGGTTAAATATAAGTTAGTGAATCCTATTAACAGTTTTTAATATAAATACTAAATTATAATACCTTACATTTAATTGAATATACGCTTTTATGCCGTTATTCATTCACTTCGTTTTATTGTGCGAGTTGCGTCGTTTTATTGTTTATCAAAAGCAAACGACAATTCGTCCAGCACGAGCAAGCGTGCAGTGATTTTAAATTCAGTGATTTTAAATGAAAACATTAGTGGATGAATATAAACATAATAACCAGTAATCGTTTGACATATCTTTATAAACTAGTGGTGCTTCCAACGCACATACTTTCTCGCTCTGCTTCTATACGGTCCTTATTGCTATTCCACTACTTCATAAACAAGCAAAAGTGTATTATACAAGCAAACGTTTTCCGTACCGAAACCCAACATCCGAAACTCAAAGTCAACGAACCGGCACTTATACCACTAGCAACACCAACACCGCCTGCGTCGAACAGAGCCATGAAAGAATAGAAGCGACCTATAAAATGGTAAATGCATGATTAGGAAACAATTGATACGATGGTACATACGCTTTACAAACACAAGAAGAGAAGTAAAAAATTGTTAAAAGTTAAAAATTTGAACAAATATATACAGATATTTCCAGTACATTTATTGCAATTATATTATAGTATTATATTTATTACTAATTACTATTACTATTTACTATATTTAATACTACTTATATTTTAGTCAAAACGTAATTGTATCGATTTATCATTAGGAGCCGGTAATTTTCAACATGCGAAAAACATGTCTTTCAAACATGACCAAGAAAGGCAGCGGTGAGCCTCTTTACGAGGTATTCGTAAGGCTAGAAAGTAATACTAATTTCGGAACCGTTAGGGATTGTAAGTTCATCACATGCCTTCTGGTTATATTGTATTACAATTTAACGTTAAAATGCTCATAATTTTATTTAAATTGATTCATACAGATATACACTAGACAACGGTTGATTTGATATGGCATACGCGTCAGAAATCGAATAACAGAGTTGAAAAATTGTTTGAAAGATGCAGTTAGGGAAACACAGACAAGTTCTGTCTATTTATCTGCATTGATTCTATTCGTGAGTAGAAGTACTTCAAATGATTTTCAATAAAGTATCTACACTCTTCAGCTCAGTGCTGAGCTGAATGACAATGTGAAAAATAATATTTACTAATAAGGAATGATGCGAACATTCAGAAAGGATGCCAAATGAGAGATTGTCAGCTTTAGCCCTTCAATATATCCCATGAGGAAGGAGAGACGTAGGCAGTCCAAAGAACTGGGCGTCGGAACAGATTGAAGTCGAGTCCTTGATAGTAAAAAAGGAGGAAGAATAATTAAAGCGTATAGCAAGACTTTCTTTTAGGCAATTACAAAATACATCTCCGAAGTTTGGTAAATGAAAACATTTGATTGACTTTTTTAAAACCATGTTCAATTATGAGTTCACAGTGAATAGTGATTGCATTGTTTCACAATTAATGAACCTCTCCCATTTTATGTCCGGAAGGAAAAGTACTGAACGTACGAAAGTATGAAACGATATTTTTTTGGAGGGGGGGATGATTTTCAGTAGTGCATATGTTGTAATTTTTGTTGTAATTAAATTACTCGTATTAAGACAGTCTGTATTTTGTGCATGAGATCATTCATCCTTTATGATTCAATCACCATCATTTTTCATCCCTCCTTTTTACTTTCCCGTATACATACCTATAAATGGAGTAATATACGTAGTTTAAGGAAAGCTATGTAATGCTGCGCAAAAAGCAGCGAATTTTTGCAACAAAAAAATTCATTGTCGGGCCCTGATAACAAAAAAGTGGTTAAAATCAGATGCTAAATTAAGAAAAACTAGTGGTGCTACAGAATGACACAGACTTTCCTGTATTAGTTTTCTATTTTCTTTGGTTTCGGCTAGCTATTCGGACTTGACACATACTCTTGCCGGCTGCCATCCATCTCCGCCCGAAACTACAATACATTTTTGACATTTTCTTAATATTCCACTCAAAATTCTGAATGTTTAGAAACCCTCAAACGGCATTTTTCCAAAAATGGCTCCAATTTTTTTTCAAACTTGGCGGCAATGGATGGCAGCTGGCAATACTATGTGTCAAGTTCGAATAGCTAGCCGAGACCAAAGGAAATGGAAAACAAATACGGGAAAGTCTGTACCATTCTGTAGAACCACTAGTTGTAATTCAATATTTAAATCTTAAGCAAAAGCACATCATGTAATATTCTCTGAATTATGCCACATGGTATCTATTAATCACGCAGCATGTTGTCTCGCCTGCCGAACTCCACTCCTGAAATTTTGAGAGCTGCCGGACAGGACTAAATTGAAGCAGAGGGAGGTAACTTGTGGGCTGCATTTAGCCACGATAACGTGGGCAAGTACAATTTAGTTTTACAATAATAGCAATCTCTATTACAACTAGAAGATGTGACAGCTCCGTTTGCGCTCTCTCCTTCGAACTTAGCGCAGAATGGATTAAACAAATTTTTACCTAATATTGTTATTCGCAAATTTTTGCCGGACGTGGACTAGCACATCACCTTTTCCTGCACAGAGGATCTCATTTCTTGTGAGAATTTCATTAAAAACTCAATTTCAAGCACGTATCCTAAATGAATAAACGTCAGAATGTTGCTGTAAAGACTTTACCTATTGCTGAAATTTCGCCAAGATCTTAATAGCAATCTCATCAGCCACGAATTTCATCTAGTAGGGAGGAGTGCTACTTTCCCCTTACCCCATTTTCCTAGAAAACTTAGTATTGAAAGTTTCCAGAGGCGTAAACTTAGGTATGTTTTGAGTATAACAAAATCGAAACACACACACACACCTATGTCGAAACTTAAGAGCTAAACGTCGAAGTCTAATAAAAATATATTTTAAAAATTAAATATATGAGATTTTTTTAAAACAACATGACTGGAAAAGCAATTATTTTAAAAAGTTAAAATATTTTTAAATTTAATAAAATGTTATTTTAATTTAAAAAGTTTGTTTAATTAAACATGTAAATTTAAAATGTTACTTTTTTTTATATTGCAGGTGGCTTTACAAAAAAACTTAAGAGATCATTATTAGCCCTCCCTTTAACTCAAATTGTTTTGAGTCAGTGTAAAATGGAAACTAGTGGTGCCACAGAATGGCACAGACTTTCCCGGATTAGCTTTCTATTACTTGGGTCTCGGCTAGCTATTTAGAATTGCCTCATACTCATGGCAGCTCCCATCTATCGCCGCCCAAAGTACATTTTCTTGACATTTTCTTAATTTTTCTGTTTCTTAATGGTATCACAGAAATATTAATTTTAGAATATTAATAAACCACAAAAACTCGTCCTAAATGGCAATATTTTTTTTTTAAAAATTGTAGTTGTTTTAAAGAATGGCGTTTAAGCGCTTCTAAAAATGCGAAATTTGAAGCTCTTTTACGCAGAAAATTTTTGAGCTTTCAAAAAACTTCATTTAAAATCATTTAAAGCACTTTCACTAAAAATATAACAATGTTTACAAATTGCTGATAATGTGCGTAATATAGATGTGAGATCTTTCAAAAAAATTACATTTGTATTATTTTTGAAAAAAAATAAAAAAAACTCCCAAATGAACTTTTCGTTATATTAAAGAGTGCAATTAGCACTATCCGTTCTAAACGTTTGAAAAAAAATTTGGAACCATTTATGAGAAATGGCGTTTAAGTTCTTCTGAAAATGCGGAATTTTAAACTAGTTTTCTCAGATGTCGGGAAACTTTGTATGACATTATTTAAATCACTTGTACTTGTAAATACAATAATGTGAACAAATCGCCGCTAATGTAAATATTATTGACGTAATTACAAGTAAAAAAAAATCATTTTTGTATTTTTTTTTAAAAACAACAACAAATGAATAGAGCAACATGACGCTCATGTCATCTCATAGAGTACATTAAGCACTATCCCTACCAAAAGCTTAAAGAAAAAAATTGGAGCCGTTTTTGAGAAAATCATGTTTTTGTAATTTTTTAAACTTGCAGATATTGCACACAATGTTGCGCGAAAACTCCTAAAATAAAAAAATCTACATGACCTTCAAGAAGGAACTCACTATGGAGAACAAATTTTATTGGAAGAAAAAATGTCTATCTTTAATTTTGTAGTTGTCGGAAGAAGCCGAAAAAATGCATACTTTTGCGATTTTCAAAAATCCAGAGTTAACCGCCAAATTCGGACCTTTGCCACCTTCATAAGTGTACTTTACTCTATTATTATAAGAAATTTAAAGAAAAAATTGAGAGCCGCTTTTGAAAAAAAAATTGAAAATTTCATGATTCATGTAAAGTACCCCCAATTTTGACAGATTCTTTTTCACAATGCGAAAGCTTCGATTCGAGTCAAATCGACAGACGTTTTTTCAATTTGAAAAAAAATCGTCCATATGGTTTAGACGCTAGTACTGTTTCTCAGACGGACGACCGGACGGACGGACAGACCGGTATTTCGGTATCAAGGACTCACAAATCACGGATTCTAGCTACTCCACGTGTTAGGAGATTTTTTTCTTAATTTAGCAACTGGTTTTATCCACTTTATCGTTATCAGGGCCCGGCAACGAATTTTTTTGTAGAAAATGCGCTACTTTTTCGCGCAGCATTACATAACTTTCCCTATACTACGTATATTACTGCGTACGTAGGTATACGGGAAAGTAAAAATGACTAGTGGTGCCACAAAATGGCACAGACTTTCCCGTATTAGTTTTCTATTTCCTTGAGTCTTCGCTAGCTACTCGGAACTGCCACATAATCGTTCTTGCAAGCTGTCATCTATCACCCCCAAAAGTACATTTTTTGTCATTTTCTTAATTTTTAGGTTGCCTATTGGTATAACGGAAATATTAATTTTAGAATATTAAAGAACACAAAAACCTAGTGATTAATGGTAATTTTCTTTTAAAAATTATGTGCCGTTTAAGAGAGAATTGCGTTTTAGCGCTGCTAAAAATGCGAAATTTGAAGCTCATTTTCACAGAAAATGTTCGAGTTTTCAAAATCTTTATTTGAAGTTATTTGAAGCAGTTACACTCACGAATATAATAATCTTTACAAATTGCTTGCAATGTGCATATTAAAGATATGAGAGATCTTAAAAAATTACATTTATATAACTTTTGAAAAAACAAAAAAATAACTTAATAATAAATAAGAGTGTACTTAGCACTATTTGTTACAAAAATTTGAAGAAAAAATTTGCAGCCATATATGAGCAAAATGGTGTTTGAGCGTTTCTGAAAATGCCGAAATTTGAGCTACTGTTCACAGAAAACGGTTGTGTTTTCGGGAAAATTTACTTAACATCATTTAAAGCACATGTACTCGTAAATATAATAATGTGAAAAAATCGGCGATAATGTGAATATTAACGACGTGAGGGACAAGTCAAAAAAATTACATTTTTCCAATTTTTGGAAAAAGTAAAGGATACAGCAATGTGGCGTTTTCCCATATCATAATATATATTAGGTACTGTACTCACTAAACGTTTAAGGAACAAATTTTGGAGCCGTTGTAGAGAAAATCTTGTTTTTGTAATTTTTTAAAATTGCACTTATTGCACACAATATTGCGCGAAAATTACTAAAATTTTCCAAAAAATGTACATGACCTTAAAGAAAGAACTCACTATGAAGAAAAAAAATTTATTTGAAGCGAGAATCTTTATCTTCAATTTTGGAGTTCCAGAAAGCTGCCGAAAAAATTTTAATCTTCGTCAATTTTCTAAAATTCAGAGTTATCCGTGAAAATCGGACCTATGCTACCTTCATAAGTATATTTTAGTCTATTTGTACAAGAAATTTAAAGAAAAAATTTGGAGCCGTTTTGGAGAAAATTTTGAAAATGTCCGGGAAGCTTCATGTAAAGTAACCCCAAATTTTACAGAATCTTTACAAAATCTCAAAGCTTTGGCTAGAAGCAGATCGATTGAGGAATATCCATTTTGGAAGAAATCGTACGTATGGTTAAGGCGCTAGCAATGTTCACAGACGGACGGACGTTTTGCTTTCAATTGGTTTTTCGATATCAAGGACCCACAAAATAGTGTTTTTAGCTACACCACCTATTAGGAGATTTTTTTTCGTAATTTAGCAACTGTTTTTTTTTACTTTTTCGTTATCTCGGCCCCGCAATGAATTTTTTTCCGCCGAAAATGGCCATTTTTCGCGCATCATTGTATAACTTTCCCTATACTACGTATATCACTCCGTGTATTCGTACGTAGTGTACGTAGTGTATACGTACGTGTAGTGATGCTACAGAGTGGCACAGACTTTCCCGTATTAGTTAGTATTATATATCCATTTCCCTTATTAGACGCCGAAAGAATTTTCAACTTTTGCAATTTCGAAAATTCAGTTTTCCATGAAAATTGGACCTATGCCACCTTTATAAGTGTATCTCATTCTCTTCTTACAAGAAATTTAAAGAAAATTTGGAGCCGTTTTTGAGAAAACTTTGAAAATGTCGGGGAGGCTTCATGAAAAGCACCCCCAAATTTCACAGAATCTTTTTCAAAATCTCAAAGCTTTGACTAGAACCAGATCGACCAAGGAATATCCATTTTGAAAGAAATCGTACGAATAGTTTAGGCGCTAGCAGTGTTCACAGACAGACGGAGAGACGGACGTTTTTCTTTCAATTGGTTTTTTGGTATTAAGGACCCACAAAAGAGGGGTTCTGGCTACACCACGAGTTAGGGGATTTTTTTTTCTTAATTTAGCAACTGGATGTATCCCCTTTTTCGTTATCAAGGCCCGACAACGAATTTTTTTCCGCCGAAAATTGGCCATTTTTTCGCGCAGCATTACATAACCTTCCCTATACTACGTATAACACTCCGTGTAAAAGCATGTTTAGTCTACCGTATATGTGCACGTACTTTCAAGTAGAATTTATATTTTGCATTATATTTTGCAGAATATATTATCCTGCCGAATAGCAGGACGGAATATTATTTTAAGAATACTAAACAACAGTAAAACCTCGACCTAAATGTGAATTTTCTTTCAAAAATTTGGAGCCGTAAGAAAATGGAGCGTCACTGTAAATTCGAAAATGGAAACTTTTTCACAGAATGTTTTTGAGTTTTTGAAATACTTCATTAGAAGTCACATTCATTAGAAATAATTCACTAGAAGTACATTTATTAAAGAACTTTAACAAATCTATTAGTGTTTACAAATTGCGGGAAATGTGCATTTTGACGGTATGACAGATCTTTCCAAAAAAGTACACTTGTGTTATTATATGCGGAATTTTGAGCTAGTTTTCACAGAAAACGGTTGAGATTTCGAGGAATGTTATATGACATTATTTAAAGCACATGTGTTCGTAAATATCAGAATGTGAACAAATCGCCGCTAATGTAAATATTAACGACATGAGTGACAAGTCACAAAAATTAAATTTTTGTAATTTTTGAAAAAGCAAAGGAATTGAATAGAATGGCGTTTATGTCATCTTATAGTACACAGAAGTACTATCCCAGACCAAACATTTAAAGAACAAAAATTTGGAGCCGGTTTAGAGAAAATTTTGTTTTTGTAATTTTTTAAAGACTATACTGTGGTGAACAAAATTATTTGAAAGAAAAATCTCTATCTTTAATTTTGAAATGGTATGAAGACGCCGAATTACTTTCAAAATTTTGCAATTTTCAAGAATTTATATTTCACCCGGAAAATCGGACCTATTCCATTTTTATAAGTGTAGGTCTGCGTCGGTTTTTGCCATCCAGTTGGGAAACACTGCTACCTCCCGAGAAAAAACACGCACTACATTTACGGAACTAATGTCGCTAGTAGTTGACGTGCCCGGAATCACTAACAATCAATCAGTCTAGGGGAGAAAGACTTTATGATCTAGGTCTTAAAAAAGTCTGTATAACACCAGCATTAGAATTGGCGCTGGTCAAGTATTGACATCTGAAATACAGACAAATCAAGGAGTGAACCAAGGATATATTACGCCACCAACTCTATTCAACATCTACATAGAAAATAAGATTAGATAATGGAAAAAAAGACCGATCACCACCAGGAATTAAATCGGTCCAAACAGATATATTAACGCCTTGCTTTTTGCTCATACAGACAACGAAGACTAATTGCAAATGGAACTACGCAGGTTCAGCGAAATACGTCTAACCTATAACCGGAAAATATCCTTAAGAAAAACCAAAACAATTTCAAATATTTATCAAAGAATGACAAAAATAGTCGTAAATAACAAATAGAACAGATGTCTCATTCCAGTATGACATATCTAATGACGAAGATCAAAGTCTTAGGAAAAATATTAATATATAACAACAAATATGTGGCGCAATGAGAAGAACTCTAAAAACAAAAACACGAAAAGAAACGAAATGAAATTTTACAAGGTGATGGCAGTCCCCACATTCCTATATGAGAGCGGAATCCTAGTCGTTCAGAACAAGGATCTTAGCTAGAAGCCTCAGAAATGAAATTTCTTTGATCGGTTAAAGGCTGCACCAGAGAAGACGAAATCAGGAGTGAACTACGGATGAAATGATCAAAAAGGCGATCCACCATAAACAAAAATGGAGAGATTATGTCCTTCGTATGCCACCAGAAATTATTCCAAAACAATGGAATATAATCAACATGGCAAAAGAAATGTGAGAAAACCGAGAAAGAGATGGTGCGATCGGAACAAACCTCGGGCCTAATCCTGGCAAATAAGAAGATATATCTTAACCTTAATTCTCATCACCTTCTTAGTCAGAAAGTTAATACTGCACTTGCCCTCAAACATCGAGCTCTCAATTTACGCAGTCCCAAATTTCAGAAAAGGAACGTTGAAATTGTAAACAACATCCTCATGAAAAATGTATTTCCTCATAAATTTGTTAGCTGCATTTTATTTAATAATAAATGTAAAGATAACACTAATACTCAAACAATAACAACCTACAGTCAGAGAAAAAGATTAAAAGTCCATCACTTACATCAAAGATCTTTCGTAACCATTGGGTAAAACTTAAGATAATAACAATACGAAAATCACCCTAAAAATTATAACAACCTAGAAAAACTGGAATTTAGCTATATCAAATATAAAACAGGCTCATTGGAGGAAAAAATCGTTAAATACAATGTTCCATGACGAGACTGTGACTATGTGTATATTGGACAGGCCAAACAAAAATTAAAGAAAAGAAATGCAGTGCACAAAAATGACATAAAGAATCAAACATAATTGTGTTCTTTAGCTAAACATGCCAAAAAACCACATCAGATTTTAATTTCGATAATACCTCAATGTCAAATAAAGATGAACATAAAAAAATTACTAAAGAAATGTTATATAAAAAAAGCAAAAGAGCATGCAGCCATCACATTGATATTGAAGGACTTAACAGCATTGATGTCAATACGATCGACAAATAATAATTATTTTTCTTTTCTTTTGTTATATAGTCTATCAATATTGTCAGGTTCTTCTATATCAATATTGTTCTGGTTCGTTCTTGTAAGTTTTTCTATTCTTCTAACTGTATCATATCCATAATACAAGCTATTAAAGTCGTTGCACAGTACTTGCGGATGTTACATACACAGTTGAGTCTAAATGTGTGGGATACTGCCACACAGAGCCAAAGAAACCATAGATTTTACGAATTACACGAATTACTTAATTTCCGTCTACAGGTAAACCTGGTTAAATTACAAAAATATTTATATATGAATATAAATGGTTACTGTAGTACATACTCCTGTACAATTTCTTTTACTTTTCCATTATTGCTACCGCGGTAAAAAGAAAGTTATGTAATGCAGCGCGAAAAAACGGCGACTTTCCGGCAGAAATTTTCAGCTCTTATTACTGAGTCATGGCAACGAAAAAGTGGATCAATCCAGATCCTAAATTTAGATAAAAATTCTTATGACACGTGGTGTAGCCAGAATCCATGATTTGTTGGTCCTTGATACCGAAAAAACGATTGACGACAAAACGTCTGCCCTTGTCTGTCTGTCAACAACGCAAGAGGCTAGACCGTACAGCCGATTTTCTTCAAAATTGATATCCCCCACTCCATCTGGCTAATGTCGCGATCCCTTGACTTTAAAAGAGATACTTTAATTTTTGGGAGTTTTTACATGAAACCCCTGCAACATTTTCAAAGTTTTCAAACAAATCGCTCTAACGGTCGCTCTAATCGCTCTAACGCTCTTATTAAACTTTTTATTGGGTAGTGTAAAGGACGTTTAAGAGAATGGTACAGGTCTCATGTTCGTTGAAAATCCTCATTTTTCGAAAATTGAAAAATTCAAATTTTTTTCGTGTCTTCCTAAAGATAAATATTGTTTCTTAATGAATTGCATTCATTAAAAACATCTAAAAATAATTTCATGCTCAATGTTTCAAAAACAAATAATTGAATTTTTTGTGAAATTTTGTGTCAAACAGATGCAATTTTTATTTTCTTTTACCATTTTTTAAAAAATGGAACAACATTTTAGCATATAGGACGTTTAAGAGAATGATGCAGATCTCATGTTCGTTGAAATGCCTGTTTTGAAGAAAATTTTAAAAAATTAAAAAAAATATTTTGGCGTCTTCCTACAACTACAATTGTGAAGATACAATTTATTCTTAATGAAATGTTTATCAAAAATAGATCTTCAAATAAGGTCATGTTCAATTTTTTGAAAATATGAATATTTTTTGGTTTATTTGGTGACAATAATAATCATACGCTCCGAATTTAATGCCATTCGTGAACGTAAAATCAAACAGTTGGATTCTTCGTAAGTTTGAATTTGCTTATTATTTCATATTTCTTTGTTCATTTCTTACATTCCACCTTCTGTTATACATTTACACATTTATCTTCCAGAAATTATTTAAAACCGATTCGAAATATATGAAATAAAAATTGCTAGCTTTCAGAGAATATCAGATTGGAATGCAACAATGACTCGACAACAATGACTCAGGATCTAATTTTTATGAATTCCGTCGTATTTTTGGGACATGATTTACCTGTATATGCTGTTATAATTGTCAAATTTGTGTTGCTATTTGGGCATGTATTTCAGAGATGTATTGAAATACAGGAAGTTGGTGTATTTAAAAAAATATATGCTTAAAATATATCAAATACAAACGAAGAAGAAGGTGGTTTAGAATGAGGATAGTTTCTTTTTGATTTAGCTAGTGAATGCACCTCATTGAAACAAAAATAAAGCTTGTTTCAGCTTTTGAATTTGTATTATTTTCATTTTTAAATGATAAATCTAAATGAACAAAAATGATGGCAGTTATCTGCCGATAAAAAAGCGTTTATTCGTTATACTCCTAGTTTACGTTCATCCACGCCAATTGAGTTTTCCTTTCCAGGTTTTATACACTCGCAGACTATCGGTTTATTGCCTCGTGATTTGTTCAAAAAATTAGTCGCTTTAAAACGAAATTCCCATTTCTTTGTCTTAAGCAAATTTTTGATATTTTGTATTTGAAAATGCTTATGCAAATGGTTAGAGTACATTACAAGAGTTATTGTTCAGAACGTTCTATGACTGTTAATTACTAATTTACTGTAACTGACAATTACAATATATTATTGCAATAAAATATATAATAAAAATTATTATATATTTACAGAATTTTGAGTATTTAAAGTATTTTAAATATGCATGTATATAGCATATCAAATCCTAATGTATTTGTGTAAGTATTTAAATACTAAATTTAAAGTATTTTGCCCAAGCCTGGTAATAAGTTTTACAAATATGACGATTGAGGTGTGTTAATTCGGGAAAAAATTGTGGTATATATGGAATTACATAACTATTACTAAAGGTGAGAAAGTACGTGCTGTTTAGACATCATACCTTATTAATGTAGCCCTGATGAAGGCCGAATAAATGTCCGAAACGTAAAGTACTGTTTTTCTTACATTGACCTACGCTCAAATATTTTTTATTTTTGTTTGAACTGGCGCCTTTCAAAGTAGAATCTAGAGACACTCAAAACCTTAAATGATAAATCACCTGTCTAGTAATTTTTTGACAATAAAATTTAATTTGTAGACTCAGTCTGTGGCGCGTGTATTAGAGTGTTCATTGGGATCCTCTGACACTCCGATCGGTAGACATAAACGTTAAGTGATTCTTATCGTAGAAACTGTGATTATAACGGTCTTTTCTGAGTGGTAAGTTAGATTTTATTCAATTTAATGACCCCAGCGGAGCAGATGTGTTGTTATGATAATAAATATGATATTATATTATGATAATATGTTAGTGTGTTGTTATGATAATAAAAGCAGAAGACAATATACTCACATCTCTGATACGATAGCTCGAAATTTGCAGAGAGGTTCTCCCAGAGGCCAAGGATACTGTTGCCAAAACATGCTCATCTCATTGGGCAGACCTGAAATAAAGAGAAACATTATAAGTTTGGGCGTATGTATAGAATGTAAATACTTCGTCAGGTACCTTATTATACTAGTAGTTCTACGAACAATAGATTCTCAGGTCAGGAAATCAAAGAACAATGACTGTAACAAACCACTGTACAGCTAATCTGCCAAAATGATCGACTGAGATCAGTCAGAGCACATTTAATTACAGCTGCAACATCTCTGGCTGGGAGGACCTACGGGTTAAGTATCGACTGTGGTGTATTCTCGACACTAGCTAGGTTAAATTCAGCCGCTGCTGAGGACAATTTTGGCAACCGGCAGCTTCCATCGATTGTTTACTGTAGTTTCTTCGTTAAACGCCAGGGAAGCATCGGTGCAGTACCCTAACAAACTGGCCAAGGATTCCCACGTGATCATCTCTTCCTTATCTTTGTTCTCTTCTCTGGCCTTTCATCATATATACAGCCACACTTACTTGTATTGTCCTACCAACAATGCTGGATGATCATACGGGAGCTTAGACCCTGCGGCTGCGGTGGATGCCCTTTTGAGGAAGATACCTGAGTTTTCGAAAAACTATCTATTATTTAAATCACATGTGCACATAATATAATAATGCGAACAAATCGCCGCTAATGTAAATATTTTCGACGTGAGAAAGTCAAAAAAATTCCATTTTTGTAATTATTGAAAAAACAAAAGAATAGCGCAACACGACGTTTATGTCATTTAATAGAGTACATTATGCACTATCCCTACCAAAAGTTTTAAAGAAAGAATTTGGAGCCGTTTTTGAGAAAATCTTGTTTTATATTTTTTTAAAAAAATTGCACAAATTACACGCAATATTGCGCCAAAACTACTAAACATTTCACAAATATGTTCCTGACATTGAAGAAAGAACTTACATTGGAGAACAAAGTTTATTTGAAGGAAAAATCTCTATCTTCAATTTTGTAGTAGTAGAAAAACGTTGAAAAAAGTCAAATTTTCGCAATTTTCGAAAATTCACAGTTAACCGTGAAAATTGGATTTATGCAACCTTGATAAGTGTATATTTCTCTATTTTCACAAGAAATTTTAAAAAGATTGGAGCCGTTTTTGTGAAAATTTTGAAACTGTCCGATGAGTTTTATGTAAAGTACCCCCAAATTTTTTAGAACGTTTTTCAAAATCTCAAAGCTTCAACTAGAGGCAGATGGAACTCGGGTTTCTTCAATTATGAAATAATCATACGCATGGTCTAGGCGCTAGTAGTGTTCACAGAAGGACGGACGGACGTTTTGCTTTCAATTGGTTTTTCGGTATTAAGGATCCACAAAACAAGGCTTCTGGCTACACCATGTGTTAGGGGAATACTTTATCTTAATTTAGCAACCGGTTTATTCACTTTTTCGTTATCACGGCCCGGCAATTAATTTTTTTCTGCCAAAGATTGCCATTTTTTCGCGCAGCATTAACGTAACTTTCCCTACACTACGTATATTATTCCGTATAAACGTACGTATACGGGAGAGAAAAAGTCGAACATTAATTTTAAAGCAGAGCGTTTTTTGTTCGGACAATATCATTAATTGCATGTGCACCACTTTAAAATTGCCTTGCATAATGTTGTGGTAAGAAAAAAACCCATATAGATTGCAGGATTCAAAAATTACAAGGTTTATTGTTCATTTCACAATTTTCAATACTCTACAACTGTACCAATTCTTTCCGTAATCCAGTTAGCTAGGAGGTGTACCTTATACAACGCCTATTCCGCATTCCATCAGAAAGATGTCGCTGTCGCAATCACGAAAGTCGCCAGAAGTTTTCTCAAATTCCAATAGTATACGTCCGTTTCCGTACACAGTCTCAAACACTATCTAGCCGTACCACTCACAACTCAGCTTGCCAGAAAACTCACACTGCCTTCACGGTCTGGGTTCTCTCATATATGCCAAGCGGAGGAATCTTGTATACTCCCATTTAAATGCAGTGGTAATTCAAGGGCACGAGCATAACGGAGAGAGGGACACTGTCACAGAATAGGTACTACACAGAAAGGAAAGCTACCCACAATCCGCGCGCCGATATGATGCGCATGGTCACCATATTGAAAGTGTGTAAACTGCTGTGTAACCCAGCATTTGTTGTGTGATGAATTGTGGTGAGGGTCTTTTATTTCGTTTTACTCGTTACATTTGGTGTGTGTATAACTAGCAGAAACATACGTAACCTGAGGGGCATTTGCATAGTATAGACAAATATTAATATCGCGCGTAGACCAATATTAATAAAAAATAGGGATAGAAAAGGTACGGAATTATAATACATTACTACTAGTGCTACAGAATGTCAGACTTTTTCATAGTAGTTTTCTATTTTCTTTGGTGTGGGTTAGTTTATCGGACTTGCCACGTACTTTAGCCAGCTGCCATCTATCCCTACCCAAAGTAAATTTTTTGAATTTTTTTCATTATTCGGTATTCTAATAGTAAAACCAAATATTAATTTAAAAATATTAAATGAGGGTAAAACCTCGTCCTAAATGACAAATGTTATTAAAAAATTTGAAGCCGTTTTAAGATAGTATCGTTTAACCGTTACTAAAAATGCGAAATTAATAAAATTGTGAAAAATGCTCTTTTTCACAAAAAAGTTTTTAATTTTCGGAAAACTTTTAATTGAAAGCATTTAAATAACTTAACTCACAAATGCAATAGTGTTTTTAAATTGCTGAAAATGTGCATATTGGTGTGAAAGGTATTTAAAAAATTGCACTTGGTAATTTTTGAAAAAACACTGTAATACACCAAAATTAATATTATGTCATAATAAACAGTGCAATTAGCACTACCCGTTGGAAAAGTTAGAAGAAAAAATTTGGAGCCCTTTTTGAGAAAATGGCGTTTGACCTGACTCTTGCAATTCCTTTGCACAGTATCAAGATGGCAGTCAGCGCTGCGCAGTGGCTCACTGAAAATCAAAGGAACCGCCCACTACCTTTCTGCGAACCGCACTTTCCTTTCTGTGTAGTATCTATTCTGTGTCACTGTCATCCAAACAGGAGCTTTGTTATTGGATCTACTGATTGGATGAGAATGTCCCTCTCTCCTTTCAGTTGTGCCCTCGAAGTGCCACTGTGTTTTCAATCGGAGTATATTTGCCCTACCTCTGGTGGTGAATCCGTGGCGGGAGGGAGGGAAACCGCCACTCATGTAGGACTCACCCAGAGCGGCCGCTGTGCTTCGGTCGCCCCCTTATCAGCGTCAGCTGCACGCGCAGTCTAGAACCACCGCACTCTCACTGAAGTAATTCCGGCGGGTGTTTTCAACCAAGGACGGTTGTTACCAAGACACGTACACAAGTTGGGACATATAAAGATTTCTATTAACTTGGTTTCATTACAAGAATTAGATTCTGTGCAGTTGTGGTACGAATATTGTGAACGCCTTTCAGTTTTTCTTACCTTTACAAAAATTATATTCTAACTTAAATTAATGAGAGTAATTACAAAGAGTTTATTATAATCTTTTAACAATCACAATTAAATTAATTCTGTTAAACTGCTATTATTTCTGCATGGGAAGTTTGCTCGTAGCCAAGCATTTTTAATTCGAAGCAAGGACACTTTTCACATGGGTTACATGGGTGGCATAAGCAGCTTAAACTGCTTCTGTCGTCATTTCAAGAGCCATGGAAATCTCATAAATGCAAAGCAGGATATTTGTTAAACATCGGATGTATGTAACCCGATAATAGGCAGCAATGCTATTCCAATGCACCCGACAAGTGACAGAAACGTTATACCAGACCAAACCTCATCTCGATATCGAATATTCTATTTTAGGGACGTCAAACTTTTACAAATTGAAGGTTACTACACATCTGGAGGATACCAAACAGAAATCAACGAACTATTTTTATTCGGTTACCTTAACAAAGGCATTTACGCGGCGAAAAAAAACTTTATCTGTCAGCTGAACAAAGGATGTGATTGAGCTTCATATCCGACCTGAAAACTTTGATCCAGAAACAACGGAATGATTGCAACGTGCTCTCGCGACAAATAAATGCCTATTATTGCTGTTGAAATCTGCAAAGTTCACTCGGTAGGGAAAACGTATTAGGCTCTTTAGAGGACCGTCGAGTGGTGAATTGTTTGTGTAAGCGAAGCTTTCATTTCCGTTCATTGTAAAATCTGGTGTTCGGCGAAAAAATCGATTTTACCGATGCGTAAGAGAACAAGCGTCAGAGCAGGGAAAATGTCCCTTTTTCAAACTGGGATGTCGGTGATATGTACAACACAAAAATACTACAAACAAATCAGGCACATAGAGCAAGACATTGAATACATTCATAATATCCATTCATAATATCCTTCATAATATCCCCTCGTTCCTGGATACGGTCGATGACGGCGGGCATTGTAGCAACTGGAGATCGGGTGCGCTTTTGATGGAGAGAAATCTACGCTACAGAAGTGGAATTTTTTGTAACAAACTTTTAAAAATTTAAGTTCTCTCCGACGTTGCAGCTTTGCAGATGTTTTGATGAATATATTATACTACACAAAGAGTCTCAGAAAGAATTATAAAAAAGTTGAAAGGCGTATGGGATTGTTGAAGCTGATCACTTTTTCCAATGAACGTGGTGGGAATCTCATTTAACATATGCACGTGTGTTATATGTCCCTGATTGGTAGGAAACGTGTTAGGCGGGTACACGACAAATCTTTGCCGAACACCAGTGCACTATAAGCTGCCTACCCATCAGAGGCAAAAGGCACATGTGTAACTTTGTTACTTGAGATTCCCAAAACATCATATTCATTCGCCAAAACTCATTATCTACGACCGCCTGTATGCACTAGAAGTTCGGAAGATTTACTGTGAGATATCTGTATATCATTCACGCGCGACCTTAGTCGTGTAATGAAGAGGTAGTTAAAATCCTAAATCTACAGTTTTGTTCAGGGATTTTTCTGCCTGAAGAAGGAGGAGCACATTTAAAGATCTAGAAGAAACTACTAGAATATCTATGATGTTTTCTAAAAAGTAAAGAATAGGTATAATTGAAAACTCAAACACACTTGGTTATCTACAATTATTGAATTTACAGACAGTCTTAGATTTGTTATCAAGAAGACAGAAAAAACGCAAGCATTATTTCCTTTATACATTTTATTTTACGTTCTCATTTTACATCTTGTTCCCCTAGAGAGAGGAAGGGGAGAGAGAGAGAGCTGAGACAGAGAGAGAGAGAGAGATACTCATGTGAAGTTATTTTATATTTCATTGCTCTAGTTTCATAGTCATTCATGCCTTCAATCAGGAATAATGGTGATGAATAATATCTTCTATTCGCACACTGCTTAACGTATCACACGATTTTACTTCACGAGATTCAACCCTACAACTCACAGCATACAAAATTCCGAATTAGTAACACATCTTCTTATGACGGAGAGAATAATGATACTGTTTTTCATCTGGTGAAGTCGAATTTATATTTCCGCAGCGAATATTCATTTTGTCACATTTCCAATATTAATTAATCCATATATATTTATTCATGTTCTTCCTTCACACAAGCTATCTTCTTGGCTTGGTGTCTACATTATCCATTTCTCTTTTCCCCTTCACGTCTCTCTTTGATCTCATACCTCTACTTCCTACATTCATCTGTGCAACGTGTCGTCCCTGCCGTACCAGCACTTCAAAGGCTGCGTAACGCAGTTAGCCCGTCGGGACTGGAAGCAATTTCCTGCCCACTAATGACTGAAAGAAGTTCACGTCTCCCGACCCCATGCGTGGCACAGAGATCCGATGCTAAGCTACTGGCGAAGGAGGGGTCAGATGGGAACATTATTAAATCTCATACCTGTAGAGGAAATGCAATAGGCCAATGATTGAAAATCTTTCCAATTGAAAAAATTAATGAAACACATGAATCATCAGAATAAAGAATTGGTAGTGCTTTTGGGGGCAAAGAATCGATTTCTAAAACATTTAGGGACAATTAATTATTCATGAATTGAACGAATTTATAATTTAAATTGAATATATATTGAAAGTTTGATTATTTTTACAGTTACGTCCTTAGTCTCAATTTTAGTTGCTTGTGTATTAATATCATTATAATATCCTAGATAGAAATGAAAGAAATGCATGTTATTGTCCTTTTTGTTAATAAAGAAATTACGCAATAACATAGATGAGGAAGAAGTGCGTTTCGAGAGAACTTTATATTCGAATCCAATACTTATGAAGACTAGCAATAAATCTCCAACGTTTTAAAAAAGGCGATGAAATAAAACTTATTCAATAAATCTTATTGATGCAACAGATGTTTGACGTTTCAAAGGTTGTTAAATACACTTCATGCCATTTTTGAATGACTGGATCAAAGTGCCTCCATTCAAAAATTGTGTGTAACTTCTATTGTATTTATTAAAATGTATCATTATCTCTGCATATTTCTGTTAATTTCATCGTTTACAACATTTTTGAAAAAACGTGAATTTATTTCTCACGAATGTTTAAATTTTACCTTTTTCTCAGAACATATCAGACGACACCCTTATATTTTGACTAGTTGCTCCTCATTGGTATTTATATAAAGTATCCTTAAAATTCAATTGTTTTTTCAAGATCTCTAGTCGAGAAATTTGATCGCGAACATTCATTTTGAACAAACTCTTAGTGATATAGACGCTAGTGCTGATCTATACACGGTCGGAGACAGAAGGACCATCAGTTGTTTTTAAAATTATCACTTTCTGGAATTAGAGACCCCTGGAAACATTGTTCCATCAAAGTCAATTGTTCACAGCACAACATAACATTCTCTATAATATATATTCGACAAAGTAAAACCGAATGATGCAAGCTAGGAATCCTGTTTAATTATGATTAATATGGGTCTGTAATAAGATTTTACAGTTTGCACGTTGACATTTGCTGCTGTATTTCTCAATATTCACCTGACAACACAGCAACTTCATTGATGAACGTTGCGAATCTCTCTGAGGATCATTTGCTGTTATACGAACTCCATAAATAAAACTAGTATACCAAAATATAAATAAACAAATGTTCAGCTTGTTTCATAATATCAGTATGTCTATAATTTCGAACCAATAACAGTAAATGCCTCTCGTCAATACCCCACTGAACTTAAAGAGAAACCATCTATTGCTGTATCTCAACATCAGTGAGGAAAATTAGAAGTAATCGTTACATTTGGACAGGTTTAATAATATCCGGGGAAGATTCTTTGAATAGTTCATTGTTAATTTATTGTTTGCATCATTACAGAACTTTCTCTATACTGGTATTCGAGAAAGTAAAATCTATAGGTATGGTAGTAAAAAGATATGGTGTCAAAAACTGTTCGACGTTTTGCGATTTTTAAAAATCAAAAGTTTTAATGAAAATTGAAAATGTATTACATACGTGTATTTGTAGAAGTAAAATACTGTATTAATTCTGAGGAAAGTTTAAAATATTATGAAGATTAATGTAAAGTTTCCCTAAAAATTGGACAGTTTCAAATTTACAAGTTCTTGGGTTATAAGGAAATAGCCATTTTGAAAAAAAAAGTGTGTTGGTTCAGAGGCTTGTGTTGTTCACAGACAGATGGACGAATGGTCCGGCAGATAGGCGACTTGAAGGACAGACGGCCTGACGAACTTGCAGACGGACAGAGAGACGGTCGTTTCATAATTTGTTGTTCGGTATCATTATTCCCCAATCAGGGTTGGCTGGTTTACATCATCCTTGATAAACCATGTTTTAACCATGGCTCAAATACTTTTTTATAATAATATTTAATTTTTTTCAAATAATATTTTAAAAAAGGCGTAATTTTTATGCAATAATGCTTTTTTGAACCAACAGATAGAGAGTATTGGGTATAGGGCAGTAATATTTTTTTTTAGCAGAAAAAGAGCCAAATTCGATACTTTTGGAGCGTTTGAATTGGTTTTCGTGCAAATCGTCAAGGTGCGTGATTCGGAGATCTTGGCTGAGCAGATGGAAGGCGCGATGCGATGACTGACGGCCCAAGTGCGAGAGAAGGGACCTCGGAAAAGGCGCAGAACAGTTTTCATACGGAGAGATTATTATACAACAGCAACATTGGCCTACTAAAGAAGCGTCACTCTCCTCAATCTGATCACTCCAGCCCTGACCTGGGATTTTACCGAGCGCAATTGGCTGGAAAGAAGCAAGCAACGGCCGGCTGGGCCTCTGTGCTCGTGATGACTCGCCAGCGTTCGCTTGCTCACGCACGGGCAGTTGAGTTGCAACTGCTTGCAGGAGTGTGTACTCGTGTGAAAGAACCGAGATGTCAGGGAGAAGGAGGAAAATTATAAAACTGACATACAAAATAGTGAAGAGGAAAATGAGATACTAAAAATATATAATCTATTATAGGGATTATACTTTCAGCCTTTTTATGTTAAATTTTTACACTCATAGTTGGTTATTACACATTATAGTTTAATTTAATCAATTTTCAAACCTCATTTGGTCACACTTCATTTGTTTGAATTTGATATTTCTATGATATTGTGGTGTTTCAGACACTTCTTTTTGTAATCGCCATTATTTGTTTCCTGCCGTGGTCAAATGGCCAGGAAAGAGAAAAATATAAGGCATAACATTCTCTCTGTATTCACTCAGTGACTGAGTATGGCACTCGTTATTATGATCATGATTTTTATTATCTCTTCATCATCTCTTTATCTCCACCAGCTCTTCTTGGTTCAATTTATTTAATACAGTACATCTTATGCAATTTAAATAATGTTTCTTATTACTAATGTGTATATAAAACGTATATATTATTGTCTGAATAAATTAAATAAAAGTCGTGAATTGCCTTTCCTTTCTTGATGTCTCAGCTTGAAAGAAATTATTTTATTTTTTAAAGATATTTGAAGCTTTTCTTATGCTCATAAATAGTTTTACTTGCAATAAATTAAATTAATCTAAACATATTAATTGTTAAATAAATAATTATTTTATATATTTAAAAATAATTGTTATCAATATTTGGAAGACCTATTTCGGAAATTTATATACTGTGAAACTAGGTTTGATACGTTTCACTCTTACAGATAAGTTACGTTGACTGTTATTCTAAACTTGATTAGTTTCCAATCAATAACCTACTATATTTAAATTAATATTAAAATGTTTAGCAATGGTCAAGTTTAAATTAAAATTTTGATTTTTGATAATTTATATAATTTCGAAAAACCTATTGGAAGAATTCACATTTCAGTAAAATCATATTATATATAAAAACATGGATTTTCGGAAATTAATTTTTACAACAAAATAATAATTATGTATTACGTAAGTTAAAGACACATAATAATTTGTTGCGAATTGATTATTTACAAAGAATACTGTATTATTGCCTGATCACCAAACCTAAGAAAACGAAGAAAGATTGAGATAAAAGGAATTATATATCAATCCCGAGGTGCAATTCTTACTGATCGGCCACTTACGGATTGTTACTGAGGCGGATCGGGTTGAACCCTTCGTTTCAGAAGTTGGCGGTACCTGCAGACAGCCGTCAAAGCCACCATACAGCCGTCAAAGCCACCATTAATTTGTATTAAAACTCCATATTAGTTTATATACACTGACTGTGAGGATCATGAAGAAAAGTAAGAGTGAAAAAATTTACTTTTAAATTTAGTATGAATGGTCTGAATTGATCATTTGAGACTTATTTTTAGTAATCTATTTGCTCTCTCAATGTCAAGTGTTTGTATTATAACCATTGTACTTACTTTTTTATTACATTATGATACATAAAAATGTTTGTTTTTTGCAATAATTTAACTAAAATGTTGAGTGTATCGTAACCTTTTTCAGTATTCTACACTTGTACCTCTTTTATCACATTTACTTCGATAAAGAATTATTTTCATTACTGTATATAATACATTGCTCTAAAAATTAATTTACTAGACGTAAATAGAACCGTGAGCGGACATCTTTTTAAAGAAATGTATCCGTAATATATCTGTATTATTTCTATACACGACTACAAACTAGGCATTAAATAACATTTATTCCACAGAAATCAATTTAATCTGTTTAAATAAACTACTTTGTTCAAACAAAAACTCTGTCTAAACCAAAGACCTATTAGACAAAGAAATAAAACAAACAAATTCCATCGTTTAAGTATATTTACTTAAAAAACTGATTTAAACCAAGAAACCTGGTTTAAACAAAAAACACTTCCTTTTGCTTTTCATTAAAAAACTTGTATTATGCTGTCCACAATACATGTTTTATCACCTAAATCTCGATCCCGACCTATTGTCAACACACATGTTTTTGCCCAAGAGGTTAAAGCCATTTTAAGATATGTTTGATGTACAGATTCCAAATATGACATTATTTTGGTAAATTGTCTCTAGTTTTGAGATAATGAAAATCACATTGAAAAAAATGTATTTTATTTTATTGGTACAGGCTATTCCTAATTAGCATAAAACTTGAACTAAATGAAAGTTGATATGACTATTTATACAAAATCAATCACTTTTAAAACGTAGTATTAATATATTCAATATATTTATATTTACAGGTCCAGGTTGAATCACAATTAAATTTATGAAAAACATTGTTCCTATGATTTCCTTTTATATGCGCAAATCAGGACAATCATGTGGAAGTCTCCAGCATATTCTGCCTTAATCTGTCCTAATATCCATCTTCCATCACCTTTATTTTTTTGTTGGAACAGTACGCCTTGTTTCTCACTCATATGGTCAAGATTTTCTGAAATTTGTCTAGATGGCTATGGAGAGAGTGTACCTTAAAGCTAAAAGCTACAGCAGAATTTTCAATGTCTAAAAGCCAGTCTTGTACCAGTTCTGAATAATTTACTGCTTTATGATTACTCAACTAGTAGTGCCATTAATTTTTTAATCCGCCGAATTAATTTTTTTCCGCCGAAATTGGCCATTTTTTTCGCGCAGCACATTGCATAACTTTCCCTACACTACGTATATTACTCCGTGTATACGTACGTATACGGGAAAGTAAAAGTTCATGCAACAATGAGAAAGCTGTGCTATGCAGAAGATTCAATATTAATCATTAAACTTGCAAAATTTGAATCATTTATCAATTTTCCGAATTAGGTGTCCATCAATACATCAGCTTTCCCAGGGAAGAATCCGATAATATATTTGAAGTATTCCTTGTTTAGCGCTCTCACAAATGCTTTATTAATCCCAACTTCGTCCCTCATCCACCGAGGAGCGCATTGTGCAGTAAAACACACTTTAAACTTTGAGTGCAACTATCTTCGAAAGTCTTCGGGTCGATATTCGAAACACCTACAAGTAGTCCAGGAATGTCAGAACAGTACACGAAATCTCCATTTCACTCAAATTTGGTAGGAGTTTTGCCTTTCTTGTCCTGTAAAATGTTATTTTTCGCTCTGGTGCGAGATATTTCGTTTCTTTTAGTCTGGATACTAAAAGTTCAGGTGCTTGTTATGGCAATCTGAGTCACGTATTAAATAACTGAGCTCTTCGTAGGATAATTGCTCTTTGTAGCAACTCTTCCATCGTATTCACTGCCACTGCTAATGTCTGCATTACTTCCCAGAATCTATACATCCTCACTATCGGACACAGGAATTCCAGGGAGCGATGTGAATACTGGTTTGGAAACATTAGGCCCATGTGGCCCAGGTCGCCTCGCTGATTCCAATCAGGGCACTCTTAGTTCTTTTGTAACGTTTGAGTTCTTTGAGTTTTCAGCACAAAATAATACTAATTGTGATGATTTTTAGGCCCTCACCATACCATCGGTTCACCGAATTTTAAACTCTTCAGTTTTCCGATTTGCACTGACGGAGACTCCACACAAATTTTGCATACAATATGAGGAGCCAACAACTTATCTTTTATCGCCGAATTTTATACCAAAATATGCTTCATATTTTTTCTATAAAGTCTGTAATATTTTTTATCTGTTTTTGTTGCGAATACTCCCCACCAATATAGCAGAAAAACACGAGGAACGTTCAAACAACGTCACCTTGAAGAACACATTGTTTTGTAACAAAAGTTGATGTATTAATACTACGAATCTCAATCAAAATATCCTGAAAATATGTGATATTTAATGTTTAAAACGAGAGACAAAACCGTGTTTAATATAGATATTTGCGTTAAATGCTGTAAGTTTTGTGATGGCATAATTCATTACAACTTCGTAGCAAAAAAACTAGAGCTAATTCAATGAAATAATGACACATTTAGATTCACCATACCCAATTTACTGTAAATTCGTTGCAAAATCCAGGGCAAGAGAAAAAAGTTTTTTTTGTTGAGCGGTGAATTTACTCTACCCTATTTGCTAAGAGAAAGAAAGCTTTACCACGTTAGTCCTTACAAGTGATGATAGTATTCTTGGAACTTACCAGAAGCAATTAAAATAAAATCATTGTATAACAGATTTAATGTCTTAAAAGCGATTTTACGCTTTTCTCAGCCTTTAATATTACAATACACATAAACAATCAAGATAACCCATTTTGGCGTGCGTGCTATTGATATTATGACATCAATTTAATGACAGCGAAATAAATCTTGACAGGTAATATGCAGTTCTATTAATGAGAGTCAGAAACTACCGAAAAGCAGTATGATACCACAGTAATGCAAGCCTAGAACTGTGTTTTTAATCACGAAATTCTTGAGCATAGAATGCATGAATAGAATAATTTGAGGTGATTAAAAGAGCTGCGAGAGCGGCAATACAACACCGATAATGCACCCACCGGAACGGGATACCGCAGGTGAAATGACCATGACGAAGCTCGAGGTTTTAAAGAGCCTGCTGGCATCACAGCCGAACACAGAGTTATTTGGATTGATTGAACTGATAATGATTCCAGGCGTGTCAACTACTGAGGTTATTAGCTCAGTAAGTGAAGTACATGTTTTCAACGAGGTGTGGCGGTGATCTTCTCCTGCTGGATGCGAGATCCGGCCTACCGTCGACTAGCGGGTTTTTCCAACCAGGTATCTTCCACCAGCGAAGCACCACCCCAGCCTGGGCAAGGTCTAAGCCCCCGACCGGCCTCTTGGCATGTGTGGTAAAGTAGTGTATGTTAGTGTAAGTGTGTGTGAGGGGTGAGGATAGGACAAGGAAGAGAAGGAAAGATCGCCGCGGCCCATGGCCCGTTTGTTAGGGTATGCTCCGACATTCTCGCCTGGCGTTGACCGGAGAAACCACGGAAAATCACCGATCAGAGCAGCCCGCCACTAGAATTGTTCTCCAGACAGCGACTGAATTCGACCTAGCTGAGAAGCTAGTGTCAAAAATTCTGCCGCCGTCGGGAACCTAGAACCTCCCGGTCAGAGCAACTGCAGTAACATAAGTTGATATACTGAACCACCTCCCCCGGTATTATTTAGAGAAAGTTATTCGAGTGCCGATTTAGTATGTGACAAAACGGTGATTATAGCGAACTGGACAGGGCCCTGAATATTCTTCTGTCAGAACTGTAACTTGCGCTTGGTTTTCGGACATTTTCTGGCACGTTGGTGAGAGGTTACGGACCCGTCTTTCTCTTCTGGGTATACTAAATATTGGTGAAGAGTATGGAACTGATTTGAAAACGGAACATTTTGAACTTCAGTATAAACTTTTGTTATTGTTATAATTTGTGACTACTTGTTTGGAACATTTCACGCACCATTGCAGCACGCACCATTTCACCAAACATGCAGTTCTGCTAGTTTAAATTCACAATATTTTATAAAAGACCATGAAAAAGTTGAAGAAAAGAACTAAAGAGATGTGTTCCACGGCTTTATTTGATAGATGTTTTAGAAAGCATACCTTTATGAAATTCCTTTTATTACTTTGGTCACCATGAACCATCGTAAAATTTAGAGTTAGTATATAATATGCAAAACTTGCTCAAAAATACTGGGTATTGCTCAGACACGAAAGGTTTTCGAAACGGTAAAAAAGGAAGATCAAAAATACGAGTAAATTACATGCTAAAACTGCAATTTCACAAATACCTCCTTAGCAATGGCAGCATTTAAGACAATGGCAAAATAGTAGTGCTACAACAGCACATAGGCTACATTCTTTATCTATATATTTACGCCTTCTATGACCAAGTTAAAAAATTTCAGACAATTTTGAAATTGGTGAAACTCAAAGGACCCCGAGTTTATTTAAATAAATCTAGGAATATCAATTTTGGAGAAAATCTGCTGAACGGTTTTGGCGTTTCACCAGAGACAGGCAAACGGAGAGAAAGACGTTTGGACGTCAATCGATTTTTCTTTATTAAAGACCAATGAAGCGGATTCTGACTACACAATTTTCTATATGCTACATTAAATAACATACACTTTCCACTTCAAGTCGTGGCAACTAAGTATTCCTATGCATTAGATTCTCTGGATTCCCTAGACTTCCCCATGGGACCAAGATGCTCCTTTTCTGCATTTACCACCAGCTAAATTGCTCCATCATAACTGACAAATTGTGTGTAGAGATTAATAAAGCTTCTGAGAGCAATTAACAAGATCTACTATCTCTCGATACGTGATCCTCAACGACTTGAGGGCACTGACTGTGGATCTTGACATAGCCCCA
>JAHLJT010002406.1:149816049-149847148 GCA_031308135.1 Acheta domesticus
AAAAATGATGGCAGTGATCTGCCGATAAAAAAGCGTTTATTCGTTATACTCCTAGTTTACGTTCATCCACGCCAATTGAGTTTTCCTTTCCAGGTTTTATACACTCGCAGACTATCGGTTTATTGCCTCGTGATTTGTTCAAAAAATTAGTCGCTTTAAAACGAAATTCCATTTCTTTGTCTAAGCAAATTTTTGATATTTTGTATTTGAAAATGCTTATGCAAATGGTTAGAGTACATTACAAGAGTTATTGTTCAGAACGTTCTATGACTGTTAATTACTAATTTACTGTAACTGACAATTACAATATATTATTGCAATAAAATATATAATAAAAATTATTATATATTTACAGAATTTTGAGTATTTAAAGTATTTTAAATATGCATGTATATAGCATATCAAATCCTAATGTATTTTGTGTAAAGTATTTAAATACTAAATTTAAAGTATTTTGCCCAACCCTGGTAATAAGTTTTACAAATATGACGATTTGAGATGTGTTAATTCGGGAAAAAATTGTGTATATATAGAATTACATAACTATTATAAAGGGAGAACGTACGTGCTGTTTAGCCACCACACCTTATTAATGTAGCCTGATGAAGGCCGAATACAATGTCCGAAACGTAAAGTACTGTTTTTCTTACATTGACCTACGCTCAGACACAAATATTTTTTTATTTTTGTTTGAACTGGCGCCTTTCAAAGTAGAATCTAGAGACACTCAAAACCTTAAATGATAAATCACCCTGTATAGTCAATTTTTTGACAATAAATTTAATTGAAGACTCAGTCTGTGGCGCGTGTATTAGAGTGTTCATTGGGATCCTCTGACACTCCGATCGGTAGGACCTAAACGTTAAGTGATTCTTATCGTAAGAACTGTGATTATAACGGTCTTTTCTGAGTGGTAAGTTAGATTTTATTCAATTTAATGACCCCAGCGGAGCAGATGTGTTGTTATGATAATAATATGATATTATATTATGATAATATGTTAGTGTGTTGTTATGATAATAAAAGCAGAAGACAATATACTCACATCTCTGATACGATAGCTCGAACTTTGCAGAGAGGTTCTCCCAGAGGCCAAGGATACTGTTGCCAAAACATGCTCATCTCTATTGGGCAGACCTGAAATAAAGAGAAACATTATAAGTTTGGGCGTATGTATAGAATGTAAATACTTCGTCAGGTACCTTATTATACTAGTAGATTCTACGAACAATAGATTCTCAGGTCAGGAAATCAAAGAACAATGACTGTAACAAACCACTGTACAGCTAATCTGCCAAAATGATCGACTGAGATCAGTCAGAGCACATTTAATTACAGCTGCAACATCCTCTGGCTGGGGAGGACCTACGGGTTCGACTGTGGTGTATTCTCGACACTAGCTAGGTTAATTCAGCCGCTGCCTGAAGGACAATTTTGGCAACCGGCAGCTTCCATCGATTGTTTACTGTAGGTTTCTTCGTAAACGCCCAGCGGAAGCATCGGTGCAGTACCCTAACAAACTGGCCAAGGATCCCACGTGATCATCTCTTCCTTATCTTTGTTCTCTTCTCTGGCCTTTCATATATATACAGCCACACTTACTTGTATTGTCCTACCAACAATGCTTGGATGATCATCACGGGAATGGCCTTAAGGACCTTGCGGGCTGTGGGACTTGCCTCTTTTTGACGGAAGCATACTAAGGTTTCGAAAAACTATCTGATATTCACTGACTATCACATGTGCATCATAATATAATAATGACCGAACAAATCGCCGCTAATGTAATATTTGTCGACGTGAGAACAGTCAAAAAAATTCCATTTTGTACTTATGAAAAACAAAAGAACTAGCGCAACACGACGTTTACTGTCATTAATAAGCGTACATTATGCACTATCCCTATCCAAAAGTTTAAAGAAAGAATTTTGGAAGCCGTTTTTTTTTTTTAGAGAAAATCTTGTTTTTATATTTTTTTTAAAAATTGCACAAATTACACGCAATATTGCGCCAAAACTACTAAACATTTCACCAAATATGTTCCTGACATGAAGGAAAGAACCTTAACATTGGAGAACAAAGTTTATTTGAAGGAAAAATCTCTATCTTCAATTTTGTAGTAGTAGAAAAACGTTGAAAAAGTCAAATTTTCGCAATTTTCGAAAATTCACAGTTAACCGTGAAAATTGGATTTATGCAACCTTGATAAGTGTATATTTCTCTATTTTCACAAGAAATTTTAAAAGATTGGAGCCGTTTTTGTGAAAATTTTGAAACTGTCCGATGAGTTTTATGTAAAGTACCCCCAAATTTTTTAGAACGTTTTTCAAAATCTCAAAGCTTCAACTAGAGGCAGATGGACTCGGGTTTCTTCAATTATGAAATAATCATACGCATGGTCTAGGCGCTAGTAGTGTTCACAGAAGGACGGACGGACGTTTTGCTTTCAATTGGTTTTTCGGTATTAAGGATCCACAAAACAAGGCTTCTGGCTACACCATGTGTTAGGGGAATACTTTATCTTAATTTAGCAACCGGTTTTATTCACTTTTTCGTTATCACGGCCCGGCAATTAATTTTTTTCTGCCAAAGATTTGCCATTTTTTCGCGCAGCATTACGTAACTTTCCCTACACTACGTATATTATTCCGTATAAACGTACGTATACGGGAGAGAAAAAGTCGAACATTAATTTTAAAGCAGAGCGTTTTTTGTTCGGACAATATCATTAATTGCATGTGCACCACTTTAAAATTTGCCTTGCATAATGTTGTGGTAAGAAAAAACCCATATAGATTGCAGGATTCAAAAATACAAGGTTTATTGTTCATTTCACAATTTTCAATACTCTACAACTGTACCAATTCTTTCCGTAATCCAGTTAGCTAGGAGGTGTACCTTATACAACGCCTATTCCGCATTCCATCAGAAAGATGTCGCTGTCGCAATCACGAAAAGTCGCCAGAAGTTTTCTCAAATTCCAATAGTATACGTCCGTTTCCGTACACAGTCTCAACACTATCTAGCCGTACCACTCACAACTCAGCTTGCCAGAAAACTCACACTTGCCTTCACGGTCTGGGTTCTCTCATATATGCCAAGCGGAGGAATCTTGTATACTCCCATTTAAATGCAGTGGTAATTCAAGGGCACGAGCATAACGGAGAGAGGGACACTGTCACAGAATAGGTACTACACAGAAAGGAAAGCTACCCACAATCCGCGCGCCGATATGATGCGCATGGTCACCATATTGAAAGTGTGTAAACTGCTGTGTAACCCAGCATTTGTTGTGTGATTGAATTGTGGTGAGGGTCTCTTTATTTCGTTTTACTCGTTACATTTGGTGTGTGTATAACATAGCAGAAACATACGTAACCTGAGGGGCATTTGCCTAGTATAGACAAATACTTAATATCGCGCGTAGACCAATATTAATAAAAATAGGATAGAAAGGTACGGAATTATAAATACATTACTACTAGTGCTACAGAATGTCAGACTTTTTCATATTATTTTTCTATTTCTTTGGTGTGGGTTAGTTTATCGGACTTGCCACGTACTTTAGCCAGCTGCCATCTATCCCTACCCAAAGTAAATTTTTTGAATTTTTTTCAATTATTCGGTATTCTAATAGTAAAACCAAAATATTAATTTAAAAATATTAAATGAGGGTAAAACCTCGTCCTAAATGACAAATGTTATAAAAAATTTGAAGCCGTTTTTAAGATAGTATCGTTTAACCGTTACTAAAATGCGAAATTAATAAAATTGTGAAAAATGCTCTTTTTCACAAAAAAGTTTTTAATTTTCGGAAAACTTTTAATTGAAAGCATTTAAATAACTTTAACTCACAAATGCAATAGTGTTTTTAAATTGCTGAAAATGTGCATATTGGTGTGAAAGGTATTTAAAAAAATTGCACTTGTGTAATTTTTGAAAAAACACTGTAATACACCAAAATTAATATTATGTCATAATAAACAGTGCAATTAGCACTACCCGTTGGAAAAGTTAGAAGAAAAAAATTTGGAGCCCTTTTTGAGAAAATGGCGTTTGACCTGACTCTTGCAATTCCTTTGCACAGTATCAAGATGGCAGTCAGCGCTGCGCAGTGGCTCACTGAAAATCAAAGGAACCGCCCACTACCTTTCTGCGAACCGCACTTTCCTTTCTGTGTAGTATCTATTCTGTGTCACTGTCATCCAAACAGGAGCTTTGTTATTGGATCTACTGATTGGATGAGAATGTCCCTCTCTCCTTTCAGTTTGTGCCCTCGAAGTGCCACTGTGTTTTCAATCGGAGTATATTTGCCCTACCTCTGGTGGTGACTCCGTGGCGGGATGGGAGGGGAAACCGCCACTCATGTAGGACTCACCCCAGAGCGGCCGCTGTGCTTCGGTCGCCCCTTATCAGCGTCAGCTGCACGCGCAGTCTAGAACCACCGCACTCTCACTGAAGTAATTCCGGCGGGTGTTTCAACCAAGGACGGTTGTTACCAAGACACGTACACAAGTTGGGACATATAAAGATTTTCTATTAACTTGGTTTCATTACAAGAATTAGATTTCTGTGCAGTTGTGGTACGAATATTGTGAACGCCTTTCAGTTTTTTCTTACCTTTACAAAATTATATTCTAACTTAAATTAATGAGAGTAATTACAAAGAGTTTATTATAATCTTTTAACAATCACAATTAAATTAATTTCTGTTAAACTGCTATTATTTCTGCATGGGAAGTTTGCTCGTAGCCAAGCATTTTTTAATTCGAAGCAAGGACACTTTTCACATGGGTTACATGGGTGGCATAAGCAGCTTTAACTGCTTCTGTCGTCATTTCAAGAGCCATGGAAATCTCATAAATGCAAAGCAGGATATTTGTTAAACATCGGATGTATGTAACCCGATAATAGGCAGCAATGCTATTCCAATGCACCCGACAAGTGACAGAAACGTTATACCAGACAAACCTCATCTCGATATCGAATATTCTATTTTAGGGACGTCAACTTTTACAAATGAAGGTTACTACACATCTGGAGGATACCAAACAGAAATCAACGAACTATTTTTTATTCGGTTACCTTAACAAAGCATTTACGCGGCGAATAAAAACTTTATCTGTCAGCTGAACAAAGGATGTGATTGAGCTTCATATCCGACCTGAAAACTTTGATCCAGAAACAACGGAATGATTGCAACGTGCTCTCGCGACAAATAAATGCCTATTATTGCTGTTGAAATCTGCAAAGTTCACTCGGTAGGGAAAACGTATTAGGCTCTTTAGAGGACCGTCGAGTGGTGAATTGTTTGTGTAAGCGAAGCTTTCATTTCCGTTTCATTGTAAAATCTGGTGTTCGGCGAAAAAATCGATTTTACGATGCGTAAAGAGAACAAGCGTCAGAGCAGGGAAAATGTCCCTTTTTCAAACTGGGATGTCGGTGATATGTACAACACAAAACATACTACAACAAATCAGGCACATAGAGCAAGACATTGAATACATTCATAATATCCATTCATAATATCCATTCATAATATCCCCTCGTTCCCTGGATACGGTCATGACGGCGGGCATTGTAGCAACTGGAGATCGGGTGCGCTTTTGATGGAGAGAAATCTACGCTACAGAAGTGGAATTTTTGTAACAAACTTTAAAAATTTAAGTTTCTCTCCGACGTTGCAGCTTTGCAGATGTTTTGATGAATATATTATACTACACAAAGAGTCTCAGAAAGAATTATAAAAAAGTTGAAAGGCGTATGGGATTGTTGAAGCTGATCACTTTTTCCAATGAACGTGGTGGGAAATCTCATTTAACATATGCACGTGTGTTATATGTCCCTGATTGGTAGGAAACGTGTTAGGCGGGTACACGAAAAATCTTTGCCGAACACCAGTGCACTATAAGCTGCCTACCCCTCAGAGGCAAAAGGCACATGTGTAACTTTGTTACTTGAGATTCTCCAAAACATCATATTCATTCGCCAAAACTCATTATCTACGACCGCCTGTATGCACTAGAAGTTCGGAAGATTTACTGTGAGATATCTGTATATCATTCACGCGCGACCTTAGTCGTGTACTGAAGAGTAGGTAAAATCCTAAATCTACAGTTTTGTTCAGGGGATTTTTCTGCCTGAAGAAGGAGGAGCACATTTAAAGATCTAGAAGAAAACTACTAGAATATCTATGATGTTTTCTAAAAAGTAAAGAATAGGTATAATTGAAAACTCAAACACACTTGGTTATCTACATTATTGAATTTACAGACAGTCTTAGATTTGTTATCAAGAAGACAGAAAAACGCAAAGCATTATTTCCTTTATACATTTTATTTTACGTTCTCATTTTACATCTTGTTCACCTAGAGAGAGGAGAGGGAGAGAGAGAGAGCGAGACAGAGAGAGAGAGAGAGATACTCATGTGAAGTTATTTTATATTTCATTGCTCTAGTTTCATAGTCATTCATGCCTTCAATCATGAATAATGGTGATGAATAATATCTTCTATTCGCACACTGCTTAACGTATCACACGATTTTACTTCACGAGATCAACCTACAACTCAACAGCATACAAAATTCCGAATTAGTAACACATCTTCTTATGACGAGAGAATAATGATACTGTTTTTTCATCTGGTGAAGTCGAATTTATATTTCCGCAGCGAATATTCATTTTGTCACATTTCCAAATATTAATTAATCCATATATATTTATTCATGTTCTTCCTTCACACAAGCTATCTTCTTGGCTTGGTGTCTACATTATCCATTTCTCTTTTCCCCTTCACGTCTCTCTTTGATCTCATACCTCTACTTCCTACATTCATCTGTGCAACGTGTCGTCCCTGCCGTTACCAGCACTTCAAAGGCTGCGTAACGCAGTTAGCCCGTCGGGACTGGAAGCAATTTCCTGCCCACTAATGACTGAAAGAAGTTCACGTCTCCCGACCCCATGCGTGGCACAGAGATCCGATGCTAAGCTACTGGCGAAGGAGGGGTCAGATGGGAACATTATTAAATCTCATACCTGTAGAGGAAATGCAATAGGCCAATGATTGGAAAATCTTTCCAATTGAAAAATTAATGAAACACATGAATCATCAGAATAAAGAATTGGTAGTGCTTTTGGGGGCAAAGAATCGATTTCTAAAACATTTAGGGACAATTAATTATTCATGAATTGAACGAATTTATAATTTAAATTGAATATTATTGAAAGTTTGATTATTTTACAGTTACGTCCTTAGTCTCAAATTTTAGGTTGCTTGTGTATTAATATCATTATAATATCCTAGATAGAAATGAAAGAAATGCATGTTATTGTCCTTTTTTGTTAATAAAGAAATTACGCAATAACATAGATGAGGAAAGAAGTGCGTTTCGAGAGAACTTTATATTCTGAATCCAATACTTATGAAGACTAGCAATAAATCTCCAACGTTTTAAAAAAGGCGATGAAATAAAACTTATTCAATAAATCTTATTGATGCAACAGATGTTTGACGTTTCAAAGGGTGTTAAATACACTTCATGCCATTTTTGAATGACTGGATCAAAGTGCCTTCCATTCAAAATTGTGTGTAACTTCTATTGTATTTATTAAAAATGTATCATTATCTCTGCATATTTCTGTTAATTTCATCGTTTACAAACATTTTTGAAAAACGTGAATTTATTTCTCACGAATGTTTAAATTTTACCTTTTTCTCAGAACATATCAGACGACACACCTTATATTTTGACTAGTTGCTCCTCATTGGTATTTAATATAAAGTATCCTTAAAATTCAAGTTGTTTTCAAGATCTCTAGTCGAGAAAATTTGATCGCGAACATTTCATTTTGAACAAAACTCTTAGTGATATAGACGCTAGTGCTGATCATACACGGTCGGAGACAGAAGGACCATCAGTTGTTTTTAAAATTATCACTTTCTGGAATTAGAGACCCCTGGAAACATTGTTCCATCAAAGTCAATTGTTCACAGCACAACATAACATTCTCTATAATATATATTCGACAAAGTAAAACCGAATGATGCAAGCTAGGAATCCTGTTTAATTATGATTAATATGGGTCTGTAATAAGATTTACAGGATTTGCACGTTGACATTTGCTGCTGTATTTCTCAATATTCACCTGACAACACAGCAACTTCATTGATGAACGTTGCGAATCTCTCTTGAGGATCATTTGCTGTTATACGAACTCCATAAATAAAACTAGTATACCAAAATATAAATAAACAAATGTTCAGGGCTTGTTTCATAATATCAGTATGTCTATAAATTTCGAACCAATAACAGTAAAATGCCTCTCGTCAATACCCCACTGAACTTAAAGAGAAACCATCTATTGCTGTATCTCAACATCAGTGAGAAAATTAGAAGTAATCGTTACATTTGGACAGGTTTAATAATATCCGGGAAGATATCTTTGAATAGTTCATTGTTAATTTATTGTTTGCATCATTACAGAACTTTCTCTATACTGTGTATTCGAGAAAGTAAAAATCTATAGGTATGGTAGTAAAAGATATGGTGTCAAAAACTGTTCGACGTTTTTGCGATTTTTAAAAATTCAAAAGTTTTAATGAAAATTGAAAATGTATTACATACGTGTATTTGTAGAAGTAAAAATACTGTATTAATTCTGAGGAAAGTTTAAAAATATTATGGAAGATTAATGTAAAGTTTCCCTAAAAATTGGACAGTTTCAAATTTACAAGTTCTTGGGTTATAAGGAAATAGCCATTTTGAAAAAAAAGTGTGTTGGTTCAGAGGCTTGTGTTGTTCACAGACAGATGGACGAATGGTCCGGCAGATAGGCGACTTGAAGGACAGACGGCCTGACGAACTTGCAGACGGACAGAGAGACGGTCGTTTCATAATTTGTTTTCGGTATCATTATTCCCCAATCAGGGTTGGCTGGTTTACATCATCCTTGATAAACCATGTTTTAACCATGGCTCAAATAACTTTTTTATAATAATATTTAATTTTTTTCAAATAATATTTTAAAAAAGGCGTAATTTTTTATGCAATAATTCTTTTTTGAACCAACAGATAGAGAGTATTGGGTATAGGGCAGTAATATTTTTTTTTAGCAGAAAAAGAGCCAAATTCGATACTTTTGGAGCGTTTGAATTGGTTTTTCGTGCAAATCGTCAAGGTGCGTGATTCGGAGATCTTGGCTGAGCAGAGGGAAGGCGCGATGCGATGACTGACGGCCCAAGTGCGAGAGAAGGGACCTCGGAAAAGGCGCAGAACAGTTTTCATACGGAGAGATTATTATACAACAGCAACATTGGCCTACTAAAGAAGCGTCACTCCTCAATCTGATCACTCCAGCCCTGACCTGGGATTTTACCGAGCGCAATTGGCTGGAAAGAAGCAAGCAACGGCCGGCTGGGCCTCTGTGCTCGTGATGACTCGCCAGCGTTCGCTTGCTCACGCACGGGCAGTTGAGTTGCAACTGCTTGCAGGAGTGTGTACTCGTGTGAAAGAACCGAGATGTCAGGGAGAAGGAGGAAAATTATAAAACACTGACATACAAAATAGTGAAGAGGAAAATGAGATACTAAAAATATATAATCTATTATAGGGATTATACTTTCAGCCTTTTTATGTTAAATTTTTTACACTCATAGTTGGTTATTACACATTATAGTTTAATTTAATCAATTTTCAAACCTCATTTGGTCACACTTCATTTGTTTGAATTTGATATTTCATATGATATTGTGTGTTTCAGACACTTCTTTTTGTAATCGCCATTATTTGTTTCCTGCCGTGGTCAAATGGCCAGGAAAGAGAAAAATATAAAGGCATAACATTCTCTCATGTATTCACTCAGTGACTGAGTATGGCACTCGTTATTATGATCATGATTTTTATTATCTCTTCATCATCATCTTTATCTCCACCAGCTCTTCTTGGTTCAATTTATTTAATACAGTACATCTTATGCAATTTAAATAATGTTTCTTATTACTAATGTGTATATAAAACGTATATATTATTGTCTGAATAAATTAAATAAAAGTCGTGAATTGCCTTTCCTTTCTTGATGTCTCAGGCTTGAAAGAAATTATTTTATTTTTTAAAGATATTTGAAGCTTTTCTTATGCTCATAAATAGGTTTTACTTGCAATAAATTAAATTAATCTAACCATATTAATGTGTTAAATAAATAATTATTTTATATATTTAAAAATAATTGTTATCAATATTTGGAAGACCTATTTCGGAAATTTATATTACTGTGAAACTAGGTTTGATACGTTTCACTCTTACAGATAAGTTACGGTTGACTGTTATTCTAAACTTGATTAGTTTCCAATCAATAACCTACTATATTTAAATTAATATTAAAATGTTTAGCAATGGTCAAGTTTAAATTAAAATTTTGATTTTTGATAATTTATATAATTTCGAAAAACCTATTGGAAGAATTCACATTTCAGTAAAATCATATTATATATATAAAAACATGGATTTTCGGAAATTAAGTTTTTACAACAAAATAATAATTATGTATTACGTAAGTTAAAGACACATAATAATTTGTTGCGAATTGATTATTTACAAAGAATACTGTATTATTGCCTGATCACCAAACCTAAGAAAACGAAGAAAGATTGAGATAAAAGGAATTATATATCAATCCCGAGGTGCAATTCTTACTGATCGGCCACTTACGGATTGTTACTGAGGCGGATCGGGTTGAACCCTTCGTTTCAGAAGTTGGCGGTACCTGCAGACAGCCGTCAAAGCCACCATACAGCCGTCAAAGCCACCATTAATTTGTATTAAAACTCCATATTAGTTTATATACACTGACTGTGAGGATCATGAAGAAAAGTAAGAGTGAAAAAATTTACTTTTAAATTTAGTATGAATGGTCTGAATTGATCATTTGAGACTTATTTTTAGTAATCTATTTGCTCTCTCAATGTCAAGTGTTTGTATTATAACCATTGTACTTACTTTTTTATTACATTATGATACATAAAAATGTTTGTTTTTTGCAATAATTTAACTAAAATGTTGAGTGTATCGTAACCTTTTTCAGTATTCTACACTTGTACCTCTTTTATCACATTTACTTCGATAAAGAATTATTTTCATTACTGTATATAATACATTGCTCTAAAAATTAATTTACTAGACGTAAATAGAACCGTGAGCGGACATCTTTTTAAAGAAATGTATCCGTAATATATCTGTATTATTTCTATACACGACTACAAACTAGGCATTAAATAACATTTATTCCACAGAAATCAATTTAATCTGTTTAAATAAACTACTTTGTTCAAACAAAACTCTGTCTAAACCAAAGACCTATTAGAAACAAAGAAATAAAACAAACAAATTCCATCGTTTAAGTATTATTTACTTAAAAAACTGATTTAAACCAAGAAACCTGGTTTAAACAAAAAACACTTCCTTTTGCTTTTCATTAAAAAACTTGTATTATGCTGTCCACAATACATGTTTTATCACCTAAATCTCGATCCCGACCTATTGTCAACACACATGTTTTTGCCCAAGAGGTTAAAGCCATTTTAAGATATGTTTGATGTACAGATTCCAAATATGACATTAATTTTGGTAAATTGTCTCTAGTTTTTGAGATAATGAAAATCACATTGAAAAAAATGTATTTTATTTTATTGGGTACAGGCTATTCCTAATTAGCATAAAACTTGAACTAAATGAAAGTTGATATGACTATTTATACAAAATCAATCACTTTTAAAACGTAGTATTAATATATTCAATATATTTATATTTACAGGTCAGGTTGAATCACAATTAAATTTATGAAAAACATTGTTCCTATGATTTCCTTTTATGCGCAAATCAGGACAATCATGTGGAAGTCTCCAGCAGTAGTCTGCCTTAATCTGTTCTAATATCCATCTTCCATCACCTTTATTTTTTGTTGGAACAGTACGCCTTGTTTCTCACTCATATGGTCAAGATTTTCTGAAAATTTGTCTAGATGGCTATGGAGAGAGTGTACCTTAAAGCTAAAAGCTACAGCAGAATTTTCAATGTCTAAAAGCCAGTCTTGTACCAGTTCTGAATAATTTACTGCTTTATGATTACTCAACTAGTAGTGCCATTAATTTTTAATCCGCCGAATTAATTTTTTCCGCCGAAAATTGGCCATTTTTTTCGCGCAGCATTGCATAACTTTCCCTACACTACGTATATTACTCCGTGTATACGTCACGTATACGGGAAAGTAAAAAGTTCATGGCAACAATGAGAAAGCTGTGCTATGCAGAAGATTCAATATTAATCATTAAACTTGCAAAATTTGAATCATTTATCAATTTCCGAATTAGGTGTCCATCAAATACATCAGCTTTCCCAGGGAAGAATCCGATAATATATTTGAAGTATTCCTTGTTTAGCGCTCTCACAAATTGCTTTATTAATCCCAACTTCGTCCCTCATCCACCGAGGAGCGCATTGTGCAGTAAAACACACTTTAAACTTTGAGTGCAACTATCTTCGAAAGTCTTCGGGTCGATATTCGGAAACACCTACAAGTAGTCCAGGAATGTCAGAACAGTACACGAAATCTCCATTTTCACTCAAATTTGGTAGGAGTTTTGCCTTTCTTGTCCTGTAAAATGTTATTTTCGCTTCTGGTGCGAGATATTTCGTTTCTTTTAGTCTGGATACTAAAAGTTCAGGTGCTTGTTATGGCAATCTGAGTCACGTATTAAATAACTGAGCTCTTCGTAGGATAATTGCTCTTTTGTAGCAACTCTTCCATCGTATTCACTGCCACTGCTAATGTCTGCATTACTTCCCAGAATCTATACATCCTCACTATCGGACACAGGAATTCCAGGGAGCGATGTGAATACTGGTTTGGAAACATTAGGCCCATGTGGCCCAGGTCGCCTCGCTGATTCCAAATCAGGGCACTCTTAGTTCTTTTGTAACGTTTGAGTTCTTTGAGTTTTCAGCACAAAAATAATACTAATTGTGATGATTTTTAGGCCCTCACCATACCATCGGTTCACCGAATTTTAAACTCTTCAGTTTTCCGGATTTGCACTGACGGAGACTCCACACAAATTTTGCATACAATATGAGGAGCCAACAACTTATCTTTATCGCCGAATTTTATACCAAAATATGCTTCATATTTTTTCTATAAAGTCTGTAATATTTTTTATCTGTTTTTGTTGCGAATACTCCCCACCAATATAGCAGAAAACACGAGGAACGTTCAAACAACGTCCACCTTGAAGAACACATTGTTTTGTAACAAAAGTTGATGTATTAATACTACGAATCTCAATCAAAATATCCTGAAAATAATGTGATATTTAATGTTTAAAACGAGAGACAAAACCGTGTTTAAATATAGATATTTGCGTTAAATGCTGTAAGTTTTGTGATGGCATAATTCATTACAACTTCGTAGCAAAAAACTAGAGCTAATTCAATGAAAATAATGACACATTTAGATTCACCATACCCAATTTACTGTAAATTCGTTGCAAAATCCAGGGCAAGAGAAAAAAAGTTTTTTTGTTGAGCGGTGAATTTACTCTACCCTATTTGCTAAGAGAAAGAAAGCTTTACCACGTTAGTCCTTACAAGTGAAGATAGTATTCTTGGAACTTACCAGAAGCAATTAAAATAAAATCATTGTATAACAGATTTAATGTCTTAAAAGCGATTTTACGCTTTTCTCAGCCTTTAATATTACAATACACATAAAACAATCAAGATAACCCATTTTGGCGTGCGTGCTATTGATATTATGACATCAAATTTAATGACAGCGAAATAAATCTTGACAGGTAATATGCAGTTCTATTAATGAGAGTCAGAAACTACCGAAAAGCAGTATGATACCACAGTAATGCAAGCCTAGAACTGTGTTTTTAATCACGAAATTCTTGAGCATAGAATGCATGAATAGAATAATTTGAGGTGATTAAAAGAGCTGCGAGAGCGGCAATACAACACCGATAATGCACCCACCGGAACGGGATACCGCAGGTGAAATGACCATGACGAAGCTCGAGGTTTTAAAGAGCCTGCTGGCATCACAGCCGAACACAGAGTTATTTGGATTGATTGACTGATAATTATTCCAGGCGTGTCAACTACTGAGGTTATTAGCTCAGTAAGTGAAGTACATGTGTTTCAACGAGGTGTGGCGGTGATCTTCTCCTGCTGGATGGCGAGATCCGGCCCTACCGTCGACTAGCGGGGTTTTTCCAACCAGGTATCTTCCACCAGCGAAGCACCACCCCAGCCTGGGCAAGGTCTAAGCCCCCGACCGGCCTCTTGGCATGTGTGGTAAAGTAGTGTATGTTAGTGTAAGTGTGTGTGAGGGGTGAGGATAGGACAAGGAAGAGGAAGGAAAGATCGCCCGCGGCCCATGGCCCGTTTGTTAGGGTATGCTCCGACATTCGCCTGGCGTTGACCGGAGAAACCACGGAAAATCACCGATCAGAGCAGCCCGCCACTAGAATTGTTCTCCAGACAGCGACTGAATTCGACCTAGCTGAGAAGCTAGTGTCAAAAATTCTGCCGCCGTCGGGAACCTAGAACCTCCCGGTCAGAGCAACTGCAGTAACATAAGTTGATATACTGAACCACCTCCCCCGGTATTATTTAGAGAAAGTTATTCGAGTGCCGATTTAGTATGTGACAAAACGGTGATTATAGCGAACTGGACAGGGCCCTGAATATTCTTCTGTCAGAACTGTAACTTGCGCTTGGTTTTCGGACATTTTCTGGCACGTTGGTGAGAGGTTACGGACCCGTCTTTCTCTTCTGGGTATACTAAATATTGGTGAAGAGTATGGAACTGATTTGAAAACGGAACATTTTGAACCTTCAGTATAAACTTTTGTTATTGTTATAATTTGTGACTACTTGTTTGGAACATTTCACGCACCATTGCAGCACGCACCATTTCACCAAACATGCAGTTCTGCTAGTTTAAATTCACAATATTTTATAAAAGACCATGAAAAAGTTGAAGAAAAGAACTAAAGAAGATGTGTTCCACGGCTTTATTTGATAGATGTTTTAGAAAGCATACCTTTATGAAATTCCTTTTATTACTTTGGTCACCATGAACCATCGTAAAAATTTAGAGTTAGTATATAATATGCAAAACTTGCTCAAAAATACTGGGTATTGCTCAGACACGAAAGGTTTCGAAACGGTAAAAAAAGGAAGATCAAAAATACGAGTAAATTACATGCTAAAACTGCAATTTCACAAATACCTCCTTAGCAATGGCAGCATTTAAGACAATGGCAAAATAGTAGTGCTACAACAGCACATAGGCTACATTCTTTATCTATATATTTACGCCTTCTATGACCAAGTTAAAAAAATTTCAGACAATTTTGAAAATTGGTGAAACTCAAAGGACCCCGAGTTTATTTAAATAAATCTAGGAATATCAATTTTGGAGAAAATCTGCTGAACGGTTTTGGCGTTTCACCAGAGACAGGCAAACGGAGAGAAAGACGTTTGGACGTCAATCGATTTTTCTTTATTAAAGACCAATGAAGCGGATTCTGACTACACAATTTTCTATATGCTACATTAAATAACATACACTTTCCACTTCAAGTCGTGGCAACTAAGTTATTCCTATGCATTAGATTCTCTGGATTCCCTAGACTTCCCCATGGGACCAAGATGCTCCTTTTCTGCATTTACCACCAGCTAAATTGCTCCATCATAACTGACAAATTGTGTGTAGAGATTAATAAAGCTTCTGAGAGCAATTAACAAGATCTACTATCTCTCGATACGTGATCCTCAACGACTTGAGGGCACTGACTGTGGATCTTGACATAGCCCCAGAGGTTCCAACCCGCACTGGTAGTATTCTGGCATTCGGCACTCCACGAAATTGGGCTGCCAAGGGAATGGCTGGTTGGTATTTTACCACTTTTTCCTGTCCTGTTTTTAGAAGGCTAGACGCATCCTTATGGCGGACACATCCTTCCACCACTTGGACCATTTCCTGGCCTTTTATTACCAGATCAGGTTTGAGTCTAACCCCTTCGGCAACAGAGAAAGCTTGCTGGCTTCGTAAAAATGCACTGACCGAAGATGTGTTTCATGGTTTCTACCGCTTAGAGGATGTAATTTACTATACACAAACAAGATATTATTATGTTAATTCTTTTGAACATATTAAATGCACGTCCTGATCGAATATGAAACACAAATATCCAATCATTTACTGCACCCCTGGATGACTTAAGCTCCAAATTATAATGTAGATCTCCAAACACATTACAACAAAGAACCGCTTAAAATGTAAACTAGTGGTGCTACAACATCATATACCGTCCCGCGTTATTGGAAACAGCTACGTAGTATTGAAATATTGCACTTTCTGCACTACTAATAACTTAGGTATTATTTGAAAACATCTAATTCAACCAAGAAGAGAACAACTCACTGTTTCCATCGCAGTGTTGTCAGAACTACGTGAATTCTACTACTGCATACAAATATAATACAAAAGTTTTGTAAACTTATATTGGAAAAAGAAGCCTAATACTCCAGACAATTTTGAAATTAATTTCATAGGACCATGATTACAGAAGAGTATTCTAAAACCATGCAAAAATACTTTACTTACTACAAATGATACAGCATTTGATGCGAAAACTAAATATTTTCATGTAAATATCAACATAAATTTGACAATTATAAATCCTTTTCATATAGCTACATCAAGTCACAACAATGACAGGTAATTCACAGAAATTTGTGAACGCGAAACGGAATTCCATTGTTACATTCCGTGCATTGACTATTAATATGTAAACGTATAGCATAAGGTCGAATGTAAGAAACGAACAAAGAAATAATTTACAAAATTGCAAATTATAATTTACGACGCACCCAGTAACTTCGGTGCAGGCTATTATGTTTGTCACGAAATTATAGAAAAGCTACTCGTATTTTCAAAAAATTAAGTATGACCTTGAAGTTATAATTTTGATAAATACATTTCCATGAAAATAAATGTATTTTTTAAAATTGTAGATGTAAGAAGACGCCGAAAACGAGGCGTAATCAATTCCAAGCGGGCTATTATGTTTGTCAGGAAATTGTAGAAAAACTACTCATATTTTCAAAAAATTTATCATGGTCTTATTGAAGATGTTTCTGATGAGCACTGAATTTCATTAAGAAAAACAATTGTATCTTCACATTTGTAGTTGTAGGAAGACGCTGAAATTTTTTAAATTTTTTTAAAATTTGTGCAAAATCTGGCGTTTCAATGGTCATGAAACCTGCACCATTCTCTTAAGCTTCCTTTATGCTAATTCAGGTCCCAATTTAATAAAAAACTTTCTGCGGTTTTTAAGAAAAAATGTTTCAAAGAAACTGAAATTCCCTGTTTGATATAAAATTTCGCAAAAAATACTTGATTTAAAAAATTAAATATGACCTTATTTGAAGGTCTGTTTTTGTGAACACATTTCATTAATAAATAAATTGTACCTTCATAATTAGTAGTAGGAAGACGCCGAAAATATTTTGAATTTTTTCAATTTTAAAAAAATCAAAGTTTGTAACCAACAACAAAATCCAACAACCGAGTATGAGAGTATCCAACAACAAAATTTAGTGAAAATGTTTTGAGCCATTTTTTTGAAAATTTTGAAAATGTCCCAGGGGCTTTATGTAATGTACCCCCTCAAAATTAAAATCTCGGTTTCAAATTCAATGGCCCACGAGATCAGTCAGATCAATTGGGAAATATCAATTTTGGAGAAAATTGGCTGAACGGTTTAGTCGCTACCGCAGACAGAGGAACGGACGGACAGACAGACGGACAGACGTTTTGATTTCAATTGGTCTTTCGGTATCAAGGACCCACAAAACAGGGATTCTGGCAGCACCACGTGTTATATTTTTTCTTAATTTAGCAACTGAATTTATCCACTTTTTCGTTACCAGGGCCTTGTAACAAGGGTTTTTCTGCCGAAAAACCGCCGTTTTTTGCACATTACATAACTTTCCCTACACTACGTGTATATTTCGTATATACGTACGTATAAGGGAAGTAAAAAAAGTTCAGTGTTGGCATCGGGATGAAAATTGGACGTAATTATATATATATATATATATATATATATATATATATATATATTGAAACGAGTCGTTGATTCGACTCTGCACAATATTTATTAGAAAAGGGGACAGGGACTCTTACCCGGGAATGAGCTCCGGATTCAATCACGTTCAACAATGGAAACTTACAGGTAAACATGAATTTTTATTGCTCGAATAATTACAATACAAAATTGGTGATTCTTGTTGCTCACAAAAACATTTACTTTGTCCTTTCCCTATTTTAAATCACATCTCATTTGTAAACTCTTCATTACCCTGGAATCTCACTCATTTGTTACAATTTCCACACCTGTGGGGCGTCGACTAAAGATCACTGTCTCCTGCTGTCTAGTTACCCTTCCTCCCAATATTCTTTGGGCCGTTCTTACTCACAGTACTCCTGTCTCCGGACCGCGACGCTTCGCGTCGCCCCTCCGCCGACGGGGCGATGCTTCGCGCCGCGCCGTCCCTGCTCGGGCCTCTTCGGGTCGCAGGATGCCGACATGGAGAGGGGGGGCCCGTTTTGCCGACGGCCGTCGATGCTCTTCCGCCGTCCCTGCACGACACCGACTGCCGAGATCTTGATGTCCACTGCCGTTATAACGGACCTACCGTGCGTTGCCCGCTAATGCTTCTCACCTCCGCCGTTCGTAATAAGTTCTTTTCTTCTCCGTTTCACAACCGATTGTTTAATGCTGTTTCTCTACATTCACTCGATGCCATGTTCCAATAACTAATCTCGCTGACTCCGATGACGTCGTTGTTTCCCGTCTGTCCTCGAAGCTACATGTACCAAACATTCACGGGTGGACTGAGGCACGGAAATCCACCTTCAGCCGCTCCTTCGCACTCGCCCACATGGATATCTTTACGCGCCGATATTGTCTTTTATTCACTTTAGCAACATCACCGTTTTAGTTCACTTCATGCCCTTTCCCACTATTTTATCATTCCCGATGCCTATCCTCCACGATGGTTCCAGATTTCACTGCTGTCCATGCTCTTTCTTCCGCACACTACATAACCGTCTCATTCCTTCGCCATCGCTCCACCCCTGGTCCGTCTCGTGATTCCGTTGCCTTCAGTTCTTCACACTGAACCGACTCCGGCACCCGAAGAGGCCAGAACCGCTACCGCGCAGTTCAAACGTTCTTCATGCTCGGGAACGCATTGTTATCATTGTAGTGATAACAATTCGTTTCAATATATATATATATATATATATATATATATATATAATTCACCATTCCGGCAAAGATTTTTGTATTAACTAACCCTTCGCCTCTCATCATTTGGGGTAGATATAATCTTCTTAAAATTCGAATGAAGACAACAGAATTTATGGAAGAGACTTCCCGTCGATCTATATCTATCTATCTATCTATCTATCTATCTATATATATATATATATATATATATATATATATATATAATTACGTCGTTAAATATACGCCATTTATAAGACTATTATTAGTTACACCATTTATAACTCAAGAATGGCTGAACCAATTTTAATTATCTCCATTTTGTTGGATTCATCTCCAACCCGAATAACAGAATAAATAATAAAATATCGAAAAATGCCGCTCCGTGGCGCTGGAGAATAAAAAACCTGATATTCATGCAAATGCAACCGGTACACTCGGTAATTACGTCGTTAAATACCTCCTAAACGAAGTGTTCTAGAGCATTAAAAACTAAAATTCTAAGTCGAAAGGTTTCAAACAAACCTTTTGCACACCGTAATCTACATGATGAAATCTTCTTGAAGATTCTATTGCATTTTTGCTGGTCTGACGCTTCTCGATATTATTCCACCTGCTCAGAGACGTGTTGAATCAGCAAGTAAGTGTGAATGAAAGGGAGAGAGACAGACTGAGACAGCGAGAAAGAGAGACGGGGAGAGAAAGGGAGTGGGAAGGAAAAAGAGGAACTTCTTGAACATTCTATTGCATTATTACTGGTGTGGTGCCCCACTTGTACAGAGACATGTAGAATCTGTTACTAAATGTGAGAGAGACGGAGAGAGGGAGAGAGACGGGGAGATGGAGAATAAGGGACATAAAGGGCAAAACAACGTCTGCCGGGTTACGCTAGTGTGGTATAAGAAATATTTATTACGAAATTGTACAAAACAACCAAATTTTCTCTTACCACCTGAAGAAGTATAAGTTATTTGCAAAAAACTCGGAACCATCGGCTGAATCATAATCGTATTAAGGAGGAACTACGAATAAAATATGAAATGTCACTGATAATGTTGAATTTTAACTTATCAGAGAGTAATCTTAATTCAGCCTTCAACATCTGAGCTGTGCCAATTCTAATTTACCTCTTTTGGTATTCTTAAGTAGATTGAATCCAACCTGGAGGAGCTGGACAGATCGACGGGAAGTCTCTTCCATAAATTCTGTTTTCTTCATTCGAATTTTAAGAAGATTATATCTACCCCAAATGATGAGAGGCGAAGGATTAGTTAATACAAAAATCTTTGCCGGAGACAAGAGCAAAATGCGATAGGTCTTCTTAAACTCCACCGACATGTTAATTAAATTAACTGTTAATGAGGGCTGTTCACTCCATCACCCCTTTGAACGAAATTGTAAATTAAATATCTTCATCCACTAGTAGAGCTATAATGAATGGAAACACAAAAGCAAACTAGTGGTGTTACAGAATGGCGCAGACTTTCTCGTAGTACAGTTTTCTAATTTCCTTGGTGTGGACTGACATTACGATCTTGCCCCATCCTCTTGCCAGCTGACATTTATTGCTGCCCTAAGTATATTTCTATTGCATTTTCTCAGTTTTTCGCTATAACTAATTGTAGGATTAAATATTACTTCAAGAATATTAAAGAAGAAGAAAAGCTCGTCCTAAATGGCAATTTCCATTAAAAATTTGTACCCATTGTTTAAAAAGTGGGGTTTAAGCGTCACTGTAAATGCGAAATTTGAAGCTCTTTTTCATAGAAAATATTTGAAATTTCGAAAAACTTGATTGGATGTCATTTGAAGCACTTTCACTCGCAAATGCAATAGTGTTTACAAATCGCTGGAAATGTGCATATTAACGGCATGAGACGTTTAAAAAAGTACATTTGAGAATTTTTTTTAATAAACGAAAGTATATAGTAAAGTGAAACTTAAGTAATATCAATGAGTGCAATTAGCACTACATGCACGAAAATGTTTGAGTTTTCAAAAAAAAATGCATTTAAAGCCTTTAGGCACTTTAACTCTGTCGCGTGGCCGCAGACGGCTGGCGCCCCGCGTAAGCATAATGACGTAGCTCCGCTGCGGAAAGAGCGTCTCAGCAGAAAGGCCTATATAACGGCTTAACCTCCGCTTAGCGGGGGGACGAATGCTACTCGTGAGCTCGTCGCCCGTGTGCACGGATCTTCCACTCCCCGTCGGTTCAGATCAGCCCAAACTGGCCCTGCCGACTTCCTTTCACCGCTAGTCGGTTCAGATAGGCCCAAACTGGCCCTGCCGACACTCCTGCACCCTGTTAGTCCAGACAGACCCTCCGGGGTCCTGCTAGCAGCTTCCCGCCCTTGCCCCTGATCGCCGTGCACTTCGAGTGTCGCCATGGCCGCTGCAAAGTCGCTCCTCCGGAGAACCGTTCTCGCCGAGGCTGGGCTACCTCAGGTGCCTATGTAAGTTACACCTCTCCAATAAACTGCTGTTTGCCATGACTGGGGTCATCCCTTGTTCTTATTGCTCCCTCTCATCCGCCTTAGGCCTTTACTAGAATAGGAAATGGCCCAGAAGGCACCTTCTGCCCTTACCGTCCTTCCACTCTCCTTCACGTGGTGCCAGACCCCGTCCTACGACAACTCATAGATGCAATAGTGTTTACAAATCGATCATAATTATAATGAAGATATTTTTTTCTTAATGATATGTGTTCATAAAAAACAGGTTTTCAAATAACGTCACGTCCAATTTTGCGAAAACTTGCATATTTTTCGCAAAATTTTGTGTCAAACAGGCAATTTTGATTTGAAATACTACGTGGTTGGCGGTTTGCACCACAAGAGGACATTGCTTATTCTGTGCGCCAACAGGTGGCCCGATTCACACATGGTGCAGCAAATGCTGAGGCAGCGCCTCCCACATCGTTGGCAGCGTGTGGTGGCAGTAGCAGGGGGGCTACTTTGAGGGTCTATGTTGTCATTCTTTTGCACCATGAAGGGCCATATTGTTATATATACTACCGTAATAAATTAGTGTGTTACGAAATTTCAGTGCTATTCATTGTCCACACATGTAGTTAATACCTTGTCCTTTCATCTGTACATGTCACATTTTCCAACCGGATTGGTATCTTCAAAACAAAATTGTCATGACTTTTGCTCCAGCCCTCTTCTTTCCATTCTACTACAAGAAAACCGGAAAATTAAGACAATGTAGAAAACCTATCCTTACGGCGGAGATAGTTGGCAGCTGGCAAGAGAATGTGGCAAATCCGAAATCCGAGAATGTGGCAGCTAGACCAAAAGAAATAGAAAACTTATACGGAAAGTCTGTGATATTCTGTAGCACTACTTGTTATTATCTGGGCCTGGCAATGAATTTTTTCTGCCGAAAATCCGCTGTTTTTTCGAGCAGCATTACTTTTTTGTATATTACGCATATTAGTTACTTATGTATACGCGAAAGTAAAAAGTAGTGAATGATAAATAAAATAGTAATGTATAGAAAATAATGTGAATAATGAGTGAGATTGCGCTGCTTTCTCATCGACGTCTATCGATGCTATCGCCAACCCTACACCAACAGTGAAAAAACATCTCCAGTTGACTACTGTTGTAGTGGACCCTTTCACTGACGTTACAAATAGTCATAAGAAGATTCGCTTATACTGACCCTGAATCTCGACTCTAGTGAACATAGGAAATCCAACGTCCAATAATATATCACCCCAGTGCCACAAGTTCAAACATTAGGTGCTTTAAAAATATCTTCAACCAAAGACATATTCGAAAAAATCTCAAATGAGATGAAGGAAGCGGACTGCGGAAACATAGCTCGTGTCCTTGCTGGGCTACAATTGGCGGCGGTCACGCGCGATTGCTTGCTTCAGTTTCAATCTTGGTGTTACCAGATATTCTGCGGAATAAACCGCTAAGAGTTCTGCGTAAGCGCCAGGAAGCGCGCGACTGTTACAACCTGTTTATACCGGACGTGCTGCGCGGAATTGCCATCATGTTCATTAGGCGCTTGCACACGCTCCTTACTGAAATCATCTTGTATGCTATTAGGCGAGGTAAAAAGACCTTTGGAGAGTGGGACGGTGTCCCAACTGTGCAAGAGGCATTGTATTAGGATAATTAAACACAGAGGACAATGCCGAATCAAGTATAGTCGATATATATAGTCGATCTACAGAAATTATTAATGAAGAATGTGCGAAGACATCAATTGAAAATAATTGATTTTTACGGACAAATAAAGATACTGAAATGTTTTAATTGGTGCTCTTAATGTATTTTGTTGTATCTCTATATTAATAAATCAATTATTATGGAGAAATTGAATTTAATTTTGGAATCATTGGATGTAATGAAACTCGGATATATTAACCATCTAATGGTGCTACAGAATGGCACAGACTTTTCCGTATTAGTTTTCTATTTCCTTTGCTCTCGGCTGGCCATTCGGAATTGCTACATACTCCACCTAGCTGCTATCAATCGCCGCCGAAATAACATTTTTCTCAAATTTACTCAGTTCTTCGGTTTACTAATAGTAGAACCGAAATATTATTTTAAGAATATTAAAGAATAGTAAAACATCCTCCTAACAGGCAATTTTCATTGAAATATTTGAAACCATTCTTCAAAAAATGGCGTTTAAGCGTGACTGTAAATGCGAAAATTGAAGCTCTTTTTCATAGAAAAAATTCGAGTTTTCCAAAAACTTCATTGAAAGCTATTTAAAGTACATTAACTCACAAATAAAATAGAGTTTACAAATTTCTGGAAATGTGCATGTTAAAGGCGTGAGAGGTCCTTCAAAAAAATTACATTTGTGTAATTTTTGAAAAAACAAAAATATACCCCACAATGAACTTTACGTAATATTAAATAGAGCAATTATGACTATCCGTTCAAAACGTTTGAAGAAAAGATTTGGAGCCCTTAGCGTTTGAGTGTTTCTGAAAATGCGGAATTTCGAGTTCGTTTTCACAGAAAACTGTTGAGTTTTCGAGAAAATGTATGAGACATTATTTAAAGTACATCTACTCATAAATAAAACAACGTGAACAAATCACTGCTAATGTAAATAATAGTAAAGGCGTAAGATTCAAGTCAAAAAATTACATTTTTGTAATTTTTGAAAAAACAAAAGAATACTGCAATACGGCGTTTATGTAATCACATAGAGTACATGCAGCAATATTATCCCAAAAGTTTAAAACAAATTGGAGAGGGTTTTGTGAAAATCTTGTTTTTATATTTTTTTAAAAATGGCACATATTGCACATAATATTGCGCGAAAACTACTAAAATTTTCAAAACAATTACATGACCTTAATGAAAGAACTAATAATGGAGAAAACATTTTAAAATAACGAAAGATCTTTATCTTCAATTTTGTAGTTGTAGGAAGAGGCCGAAGAAAATTGAAACTTTTGCAATTTTCGAAAATTCAGTTAACCGTGAAATTCTGACCTATGCCATCTTAATAAGTATATTTTACTCTATTCTTGTAAGAAATTTAAAGAACAAATTTGGAGTCGTTTTTGAGAAAATTTGAATATGACCCAAGAACTTTATGTAAAGTACCCCCAAAAATTAATGATTTTCAAAATCTCAAACCAACTCAGGCCAGATTAACAAGGGCTTTTCTTCAATTTGAAAAAAAATCATACGCATGGTTTAGTCGCTAGTGTTGTTCACATGAACCGGACAGACGGACGGACGAACGGACGTTTTGAATCAAACCACTTCTTCCGTATCATGGAACTCTAAAACTTGTATTTCCGTTGAAATCTCGAAATTGATTTTCCGCAGCATTACATAACTTTCCATATACTACATATATTACTGCGTATATATGTACGTATACGGGAAAGTAAAAATGCTAGTCCTCGCAAGTTCACTGTAATCGGAGTTGACTGTAATTCTAGGCCAGGACGGGTGAATTACAATTAAAGCAAAACACCGAAAGTTCTTCTGACTGTATTGGTCTCACTTGAATTCTTTTCTTTGTACAACGCCACATACAAATGTGAATTGCTCACGCATGTACATCGCAAGCCCTACTACCTGACCTCTTGTGTGACAAAATAATCGGGTCGCCCTCACACACGATAATAATGTTCGATGTTTTCAAATTTCTAAAAGAAATCCACCGATGCCTGGCCCGGCTTCCACGAATTCCCCGAGAATGGTTGGGCGCGTTCTTGCCAACCGCCAGGCGTAATCCGTTCCAAACCCTGGGGATTTCAGCAGTACGTTAAGCGGATTTTCAGATAATTTTCGAGCGCAGCTGCCAAATGCAATGGTAATCTGGCACTTTCTGCTCCGCTATATGAACGTGACAAGAGTGTAAGCATGAGAATGGGAGGATAATGCTGTTATTTTGGATTGTTTATTTGGGTTTATGAAAATCAAATTTAATCTGTCCTTTGGGAGAAAAACCGATGTAGGATAATTTTAGTGTTCTGTCAAAATTTCTATTGCGGGTATGATAGAGATGGACAGATTGTCGTTCGATTGCTTTTTTAAATGTAAGCAAGAGAACCGCTTAACTTGGAGTTAAATTGGAAGATCCCATGGGTAAACATGCATCATCATGTATATATAAGCTCTAAAAAGATCGATTTTGATGTGGCTACCTGTGAACGGTTTTAAACAAGTAAGGTACCAAGAAGGAGAAAAACATTAGGGGTGTACATCACTGTATATTGAATGTATCGCAGTTTTCCTTTATTAATAAAAATCTACAAATTTGCGTTGTTTCAACTGCGCGCCTAGAATGGAAACGGGAAAATGCCGTCATGCGCAACTTGGCAAGTTGGTGGGAAACGGAAGAGTGGTTGGTCTTCCTCAGAAAACATCATGCTTTGTGATCGTAAAAATGTTTGTGACTATCCAATGTAATTATTTAATGTGCTTTCTTATATATCATTCTCGTGATATCTACGAAAAACACCAAGTCAGAGGTTAAAGTTCTAACTTTATGACTTTTTGAAACTTAGCGCTGAGAGATTTGTCTTAGCATAGCCCACTAATATGCATTAAAAACCTCGGCGCTCTGACCTCCTCCTTGTTACAGCTAAAAGTTCCGCTACTGACCGCTGGCGGGCTCTCGCCGACCATTCCTCGATCTGCTGCTGCACGCAAATATACGGAGATTCGCATTACAAACACAGAACTTTTCGACTTACTGGCTTTGACTTCAAGTATTTAGGCATCACCATTACTTCTTTAGTAACACCAGCAATGTTCTTCACTACCTCTGATAAAAAAATGTTCACAAATTATGTCAATGATCGTTATTAAATGTACTGCGCTCTCGTCACATGCAAGGAAACTGTTTCTTTGCAAAGCCGGCTTAATATGTTTTTGAAGATTTCTTTTCACAACAAACCTTGGAAGTTGTGGTTCAGCCTTCACAATAAATTGCTCTACCACATATATCATTCAGAGTTATTTAAAGATGAGACTTATTTATTTATTCATTCATTCATTCATTCATTCATGTATTTATTTATTTAATAACCGACCATGCTTGATTTATTGTTTTATCATTGTTGTGGAATTGGAAGCGAACTATGCAAACAATTAGAAATAATGTCTATATTATACTTTAGTTGTTCTTATTGAAAATCTCTTATAGTTTTTTCTTGTACTTCCTTGAGAGACCCAATATGAATTTTGCTAGTCGTAAGTAACTTTCTGATTCTATCTCTAGGTGAGAACGTTTTTACCAGGGCAATAGTAATTTGGAGTACTTTTCTCGAGTGAACTTTCTTGAATATTATTTACAGCAGCGTCAATATTTATTTGTAACAGTGTCCGTCGTCCGTTTTAGAACTAGTTTCTTTCAGTTTTTAAGCGATTTTTTTCTTCACGAACACTTCTATTTTGGATTTTGAATTTTTTGGGCGTGTAATATAGATTAAAGAATAAATATATAGTATAAAGATAGTATAAAATAATATTGTTCTATTTTTTTTCGTTTTCATCCATTGTCTTTAAAAACCTTAAAGACATTATGTGCATTCTAGTTCTCTTTAATAACCTAAATATAAGGTAAATATCAGAAATAATTAAGAATATTGTATTTTAAATGTCAAGAAGAATCACTACTGGCTCACTAACCAAATACATTTCACGCATGCTCTGTATTTGAGGTTTAAATTGAAGTATTCACTCCACAATTTCTTTTAAGCAAACTGCACAGTGAAATATAATTTCAGCATTGTTTAGTATTACCACCAATATGAGTTTGCCATGCCTCATATCACTGCACGTGACTAAAATTGCTAGAAATATGGGCATTTACGAAAGTATTACAAGTAGTAAGACGGCCCGAATTGTCGGCGACCAGCGCTCCAGCGGCCACAATGTGAAACTTTGTCCGTTCGCTGCCTTCCATAAGGATTGGCGAAGTGCCGCAGCTGTTAGGCATACTAGCGGGCTATGGTCTAAGAAACGACTTTGTGTGGAAAATACATTGGAAAATGGCGTTTGAGCGTTTCTGAAAGTGCAGAATTTAGCTGGTTTTCACAGAAATCAGTTTTCGAGAAACTTTACTTGACATTATTTAAAGCACATGTACTCATTAATATAATAATGTGAACAAATGGCCGCTTATGTAAATATTAACTACCGTGAGATACAAGTCAAAAAATTACATTTTTGTAATTTTTGATAAAAAGAAAAGAATAGAGCAATGTGGAGTTGATGTCATCTCATAGAGTTCATTAAGCACTATCCCTACCAAAAGCTCAAAGAAAAATTTGGTGCCGTTTTCGGGAAAATTTTGTTTTTGTAACTTTTTAAAATTGCACATTTTGCACGCCATATTACGCGCAAAGTATACTTATACTTAATACGTATTAATTTTTTCAAAAAATGTACATGACCTTCAAGAAATAACTCACTTTGGAGAACAAATTTTATTTTGAGGAAAAATCTCTAACTTCAATTTTGCTGTCGGAGGAAGATGCTGAAAAACTAAAACTTTTACAATTTTTCAAAAAATGCAGCGTTAACCATGAAAATCTGGCATATGCCATTCTTGATAAGTGTATTTTACTATATTTTTACAACAACTTTAAAGAAAAAATTTAGAGTCGGTTTTGAGAAAATTTTGAAAATGTTAGGGGTACATGTAAAGTACCCCAAATTTTTAAGAAAGTTTTTCCAAATTTCAAAATTTCGACTAGAAACAGATGGATGGTTTCTTCAATTTGGAAAAAAACCCATGAGTAGTTTAGGCGCTAGTGGTGCTCGGACGGACGGACAGACGGACGTTTTTCTTACAATTGTTTTTACTTTCCCGTCTACGTACATAGTAATTACTACGTAAATAATGATAAAACTATAATTTGCATTTATAATTTTTTAATCGTTTGTAGTTAAAATATTTTGTTTAGTCATGGTATTGCTTTCTCTGTTTCAAAGTATTTAAAGTAATGTTCATTTGTGGTAATATTTACATTAGTGGCGATTTGTTGTTCTTCTTGAAGTGCCGTCTCCATTACTGGAGGTTGACGACCACTTCTCCGAACTCTCCTCTGTCTTGTGCCACATGGAACAACTCAGAAGCACTCGAGATACCTGTCCATTTTCGGATGTTTGCCAACCAGGACATCTTCTTCCTGCCGACTCCCCTTCTACCCTGCACTTTCCCCATCATTATTAGTTGTAATAGTTCATATTTGAGGTTTCTAAGTAAATGACCAAGATACAATGTTTTTCTAATTTTAATAATTTTTAATATATCTCGGCATATACCATTTTTCTCTAGTATGTAATCATTACGAACGTTGTCAGTCCAGGGGATTCTCAACATTCTCCTGATTATCCACATCTCGAAGGCCTCCAGTCTATTAACTGATGCTGTTTTCAGAGTCCATGTTTCAGCACCATATAAGAGAACAGTTGCCACGTAACATTTTGCCATTCTCCATCTGAGGATAATACTCAAGTCCCTGCTACATAGACAATTCCTCATTTTGTTGAATGTGGATCTTGCTATTTCAATTCTCGTTTTTATTTCCAAATCGGATGTTCACGACTCATTTAAAATTTGTCCCAAATATTTATATTCAGAAACTTGCTCAATCGGTCGATCGTTGATAGACAGGTTGAAATGGTCTTCCACCTTTCTTACTAATTAGCATGTACTTTGTTTTATGTACATTTATTTCTAATCCATAATCTTTGCAAGCTCGATTTATTCTGTTCATTATTTCTTGCAGATCCGCAGCAGATTCTGCCAAGATTAGTGTATCATCTGCGTAACGTAGATTAGAAATAGGACCATACCATTCACTTTTACTCCCAGATTACAATCCTGTAAGGCATCTTTAAAAACATGTTCAGAATACAGGTCAAATAGCAATGGAGACAGAATACACCCCTGTCTAACTCCTTTTCTCACATCCACTTCCGCAGTAAGGTGCTGATCAACTCGCACTTGAGCAGTTTGTCCCCAATACAAGTTTTTTATGATACGTACATCTTTTAAATCTATATTAATACTCTCCAAAATATTCATAAGCCTATCGTGTTTCACATTATCAAACGCCTTTTTAAAATCAATAAAACATAAAAATACTTCTCGGCCTTGATCCAAACATTTCTGTACTAAAACTTGAGTGGCAAACAGGGCTTCTCGTGTACCAAAAGCATTTCTAAAACCAAATTGTGTATTTCCTATTTCAACTTCTACTTTTCTCCAAATGCAAGCATGTATGATGCGTAAAAATATCTTGAGTACATGGCTCATCAAACGTATCGTCCAATAATCGTCACAACTTCTTGCCCTAGCTGTCTTTGGAAGCATGACAAATACAGATTTTAGCCAATCAGTAGGTAGATACCCAGTGTCATATATATTGTTAAAAAGATTTGTAATTTTAGCAATACTCGCATCGTTCAAAAGTTTTAAAATTTCTACGTTGATGGCATCCAAACCTACAGCTTTGCCATTTTTACTAGCAATAATGGCCTTTTTTGAACTTCTTCCTTGAGAATATGTGGTCCAGTTCCGTCTATTAACTCAGGCAGTGCATATTCTCGATCATCATCAAACAATTTTTCTATGTAACTCTTCCAAACATCACATTTGTCTTCTTTACTAATTGCAGCATTCCCATCATTCTTCAGATTCTTAAGGCAGTGCTTTCTTCTGCATATATTAGTAATTTCTTTGAATCTTTTCTTCTTCTTCTTCTTCTGTCTAGCCAGGATTAGGCATGAGGCCTGTTTCGGTCTCACCATCTCTTCCTCGGTCTTCCCACACTTCTTTTGCCATATGGTTTATATTCCATATGGCATTTTTGATTCTTTTATGGAGGTTAAAGTCATCATGCATCTTATTTAACATTTATATCTCCCTACATTGTGAAGCATACCACTTTGCTTTCGCAGTTCGGATTTTAGATCTTATCTTCTTCTGCAATTCCTTGTACTTCTCAAGATTACACTTTTCATCTTGCGACGCTGTCATCAGTGACATAATTTCATCGGTCATCCAATTCTTGCGCGGCTGTTGCTCTTGTATCAAGTTATTTTCCGTAACTTCATTGAACACTTTTTTGACTCCTAGCCATGTTTCTTCTATACTAGTGTCCTGTACTTTACATATTTCTTCATTGAGCTTACAAGAGGTTTCTTGGACCACATCATCGGAGTTCAACAATCTTAAATTCAATTTCCTGTTTGCATTATTTGTTCACTATTATTGAATTTACGA
>JAHLJT010002406.1:149847248-149879045 GCA_031308135.1 Acheta domesticus
TAGTATTCATGTCTTGGGCGCTTAAATTAAGTGGTGTGTATCCATTGTCAGCACTCACCACCTTCTGCATGAGAGAATCCTGAGACCTAAGTATAGCGTCTCTCATTTTTTGTTCTTGGTTCTGCAGAGTTTAAAAATATTGAGGTAACCCTCGACCACCTTCTCTTCTAGGTAAATACAAACGGATAACAGAAGAGTTAGGATGCAGACATCTGAATTTTGTAAGAAGACCTCTAGTAAGTCTATCCAATGAATTTAGATCCACATCAGACCATTTTACAATACCAAAGCTATATATCAGCATAGGTACAGCCCAGCTGTTGATGGCAGTAATTATGTTTTTCCCAGCTAGCTTCGTATTTAGTATTTTGGTTACCCTCTTCTTGTACTTCTCGGTAAACTCGTGTTTAATTTCACTGTGGTCAAGTTTTATATTTTGCTGAATTCCGAGGTATTTGTAAGCAGCATCAGGTTGCAGTTCTTCTATGCCTTGGACATTTTTACACAACTTTTCTGCTTTACCTTTCCGTATGCTTATGGTGGCGCATTTATCCACACCGAAGCTCATCCTGATATCTTGGCTGAATATTCTAGTAGTATCTATTAAGGAACAAAGTTTTTGATGTGTTCCAGCATAAAGCTTCAGATCGTCCATAAATAAAAGATGATTTAATGTCTTATGACCTGATGAAGTAATTTTGTAGCCAATGGTACTATTGTTTAACAATGACGACAACGGATTTAAGGCCAGACAGAACCATAAGGGTGAAAGAGAGTCTCCTTGGAATATCCCACGTTTAATGTCCATGGTGCATATTTTTTCCTTATTAGCATGCAGATTTACCCTCCATGTTAACATCAATGACTGTAGAGTGTTTATGATCTTTGGAGAAATCCTGTAGATTCCAAGGATTCTTATCAACCAGTCATGAGGAACCGAGTCAAATGCTTTTGTGTAGTCTATATAACACATGTGAAGGTTTTTCTGCTTACTCTGGACTTGTTTTAAAACTACAGAATCTATTATAAGTTGGTGTTTGCAACCTAGAGCACCTCTAATGCATCCTTTTTGTTCCTCTGCTATTAACCCGTTTCTTTCACAATGCTCATAGATTTTTTCACTGATCAAGGATGTAAATAATTTGTAAATAGTTGACAAACACGTTATTGGTCTGTAGTTTTGTGGTTGCGAGACATCACCTTTTTTGTGAAGCAAGAAGGTATTTCCTTCGGTAAGATGAAGTGGGATCTTACTCGGGTCATTTAGTGCTTCTGTAAAGCTGATGGGCCAATGGTTCGTGGATTGCTGTGAAATACTTCAGCCAAAAATTTTGAAGTCCATCTGGTCCGGGTGACTTCCAGTTATTGGTCTTCTTAATGCTTCTTCGTATGTCTTCGGTCGTGAAACCAGTGACCAACATAGGTGGTATAGAAGCACTTTGCTCTTCGATTTCCCTAATCCAGTCTGCGTTCTGGTTAAATGCTCACTTTTCGACCAAATGGATCTCCAATAATCCTCAAACTCACCGGGGTCTAGATTTAGAGATGAATCTGCCTGACTTCCCGACTCCAGTTGTCTGAAAAACATTTTCCTGTTTTTCTTGAAATCGATATTCTGCTTCTTTCTGTTATACAGAGCATTATACCTTTTCAATCGTGCTCCTTCCGTGCTCCGTATTATTATTATTATTATTTTCCACTACATCACGACTAAAGATGTTATGAGTCGGCTGAGTATAAAATCTATTCCAGGTTGCAACCAGCCACCTAAGGGGCAGATCCGGTGACTGTCAGTGCATTTACAATACTTTGTGCAAAATTTAGGCTGTTCCAAATAAAGCAATTTCTTGCACTTCCCAGTCTTTTGAATTACTGGGGAGTTTAGACAAGTTCTTTCTCAAATTTTGTGGGACAAATCCCAGAGCTCCGATTACTATCGGTACGACCTGTGCTTCTCCGCCCCACATTCGCTGATATCGATTTCCAAACTCTTGTACTTAAGACGTTTCTCTGCCTCCTTGGTAACGACGATTTGATCGCTAGGTACAGCAACATCGATAAGTAAACACATTAGTTCTCCAAATCCCGGATAACTATATCCGGTTTGTTTGCCGCTATCTATAATCACCAAAAATAAAACAAATCTACCCTATTTTTGTGTGCAATGTTTTAGTTTAACTGCGTACTTTAATATATGCGATATATTTAAGTATATATAATCCAGGTTTTTGTGGAGAAGTGGATTGAAGTCAGATCTTTTCGGGTATTTCTCTTTCAACTAAGAAGTGGCTTTCTTCTGACAACGCGGGTATGGAAATTGAATCTCCTTAGTACCATTCGCACGGTTTCGGGATTTTCTTTCTTGCCAATTCCAATTTATAACTGTGGAGTAAATTTTGGTGCATTAATATGAGGGTCCTTCTTTATTTTTTTTCACAACAAGTTTCTCTTCTCGATCAGAAAGTCTTCGGACGTTTTTCCTCCGGGTTACAGTTCAATCGCCTATTCATTGATGTACCATGAGATTATGCCACTGATTGTGCTTTTTTTCATTAATGTCATTTTGCAAAATGTTTGGCATTATTAACCCTTTGCATGATGGTAAATAACCAGCTGACGCTGCTCAAAGTTGGTGCTTTTTCCTCAACGATTCATTTTGCTTAATGTTTAGGTTCCCAGTATCTGGTTCATCAACTGAAAGGTGAACTTAATTTGTTTTATTTTTGGTGATAGGTTAAGTTATATACATTTCCTTTCGATATGCACAGTCAGTAAAAGTATGCAATTGTATGAACTTCGCCGGTCTAATAATAATAATAATAATAATAATAATAATAATAATAATAATATAATAATAATAATAAGGTGGAGGACCCCAGGCAGAGATCTAGATATTACTGAAATCAATCACATCATATATGCAACTGGATATCTAGTATCTCAGATAATTTTGGGGCCAGCCAAGAACACCGACGGCCCGACACCAAACAGAGTAAACAGCTCTGTACCCCCATGGATGAACAGAATTATGAAACGGATAGCCGACACCCGGCGTGAAATATCATTCTTAGCTGAGGCATCTTCTAAATCAGGGCCGCTCAACCATTTGCTCCGAGGAGGAGCAGCCGGTTGCTCTCTTCTCTTTCGCCGCAGAAAGAGCAAATGACGTCATCAAATATCGATCGGGGGCATGTGGCACAGTGGGTCGCGTCGTATTTCTACGGGGTATTTTTCCGTTGTTCGGAATGAAAACCTCTCACAGCTCTGGGAAAGGATATTACGATAGAAAAAACAGTAAGACTCCTTTTGTAACATTAATTGGAACAGTTACTAGACATAAACGTATTAGTGTAATTTGGAAATTAAAAACACGACAATTTGCAATGGCAGCATGGAAAGTAAAGTATCTTTTTGCAGACTGCGCCGGCAATGCCAATTGTTTTAGTTGCAAAAAAGTGCTCAATAACATAAAAAAAATTAATAGCGGTGGACATTACACAGTTTATCATGCTGCTGAATATGAAAAGTATTATAAAGGTTGCACAAAAAATGTGATTAAATAAAACTAGTAATAAAAGTACTAAAAGTAAAGGAAATTAAAATTAAAAAAACGAAGATGAATGCAAAATCAAATACTCTTATTACACATTTTAAGTGTTTTTTCTCGCAATATACTTTCTATATTTGGAAGAGATGACATGGTGATATTGAGCCGTAACATGCATTTCAGATTGTAATCTGTAATTGTACTTCTCAATCGAGATTTACAAATTTTCAAAGAAGCAAAAAATTGCTCACAGTTGATCCAAACGTACTTAACGATCGAGCAGCATTACGATGCAGTTTTGGGAAAACGGATTTGTGGGAAGTTCTTTTTCTAAATGCTTACGTTGTAGTATCGGTTTACAATAAAATTAAAACTCTTTTGTATTGTGTTATTTTACTATCAAAACAACATAAGAACATCAAAATACATCCAAAACTTACTTCTAGTGAGACATTGTTTTTCAGAACACTGAAAACTTTCTTTTGTTCTTCTTCACCGTACTTGTCATTTTCATCAGCATGATTAAATGTATAATGTGTTTGCAAATTAAATTTCTTCACGTGATTGAACCCTTTATGTAAACTAAACATTTGGCATAGCTGCCGTAGTCGGTGATTGTTGAACGATACTTTTCTTCCCATACTGCATTGAAAATTGTCGTTTGTAGATGCTCTGGTCCGTGAAGTGCTCGCGTCGACTTCCATGTTTCCGCGACTGGAGGTTACCGGGACACTGTGACAGTGGTTATCGCAAGGCGCGCAACGCTGGGGCTCCGGTGTCTCGCTCTCGGCTAACAACACGGCTCCGCGCTGCCGATTTGCTCTGCCTGAGCGGCCCTGTTCTAAATCAACGCACACCTCTAAAGTTCAACGAAAAATATTTAATGTTGAACAAAAATACCAAATTGAAAATGACACCAGCAGGCTAATGGTAGTTGAGAAGCTAAAAGAGAAAATTCAAGCATGGGCTCAACGAATAAGAAGGTACAAACGTAGAATAGATTTCCGTGTACAGAACCGGTTGTTTGAAACAGACGCGAAGAGATTCTATCGCAAATCTGACTCAAAAACCGAATGGCAAAGCTGTTACTCCTTCAAAAGATGACGACGAAGCATTTTGGGCAGGAATCTGGGAAGAGAGCAGATCCTACAACAAAGACGCATCTTGGCTTCAATCTGAAGTTGATGCTGCCGATGAACTTGTAGAAACAGTGGAAGATGTTCACCAATTCTCGGAAGAGGACATCTTCCAAGCAATTAAGAACATGGTGAAACTGGAAGTCCCCCGGGATTGATAAGATCCAGATTATTGGATTAAGAAATTAACAGCAATACATTCTCATCTAGCAAAAGGCTGTTAATAAAATTTTTGAAAACCCAAAGGAAATCCCGGAATGGCTCACACGCGGCATCACGTATTTGCTACCCAAAGCGGGGAGACAGCTCTTTGGCGAAGAACTACAGGCCAATTACTTGTCTGCCAGTACTGTACAAAGTTATAACTTCAGCCATAGCTGACAAAATGTATAGACATCTAGATAAGAATCATCTAATGCCAGCTGAACAAAAAGGATGTCGTAAAGGCTCTTATGGGTGTAAGGAAATCTGCTCCTGAATAAAGTCATCTTGAATGATGTAAAGAAACGCAAAACGTAATTTGAGCATGGCTTGGATTGACTACCAAAAGGCCTTTGATTGTGTACCACAGGATTGGATTTTGAAGACCCTGGAGATCTATCGATTTCATCCTAGACTTGTTGAGTTTTGCAAGGCTAGTATGAAGTCGTGGAGCACCAGGTTACTAATCCACAGCGGAAAAGGGACTAGTAGAAACCAGAAGTATTCAGATTAACAGGGGAATCTTTCAAGGGGATTCACTATCCCCTCTGCTGTTTTGCATTAGTTTGATTCCTCTATCAAGACAGCTGTCGCACACTGACTTTGGTTACAAGCTCCATAGTGATGAAAGGCCTCTATCACATTTATTTTACATGGATGATCTTAAAATTTTTGCAAAGAATGAAGCGATTCTCTCCCAAATGATGTCTGTCATCAATGACTTTAGCAATGACATCTGCATAAAGTTTGGTCTGGACAAGTGTGCAAAAGTCACCTTAAAAAGAGGCAAAATGACCACGTCCGAGAACACTGAAGTTAATAGACACACTGTGATTCAAGATCTTGAGCCAGGTAAAACTTACAAATATCTGGGCATTGAAGAATGTGAGACCATCTCGAACGACACAGTGAAAGACAGAATTCGCAGGGAGTATTATAGACGAGTGAGACTTGTCCTGCAGTCCGCTCTGAACTCAAGGAATAAAATATCAGCAATAAGTAGTTTGGCGGGTGCCTGTAGCCGAATACAGTTTCGGACTAGTAGACTGGACTGAACAGGAAATTCGCATCATGGATCGAAAAAACAGAAAACGGCTAACAATGCATCATGTCGCCCACCTCCGAGCTGATGTACATAGACTTTATGTTTCACGTAAGGAAGGAGGAGGAGGCCTGAGACAAATTGGAGCCTCCTGTACAAAGCAATACCCGGGATGGGAAAGTATGTAGTCAGCCATCAAGATGACCCTCTAATGAGGCAGTTCATGAAATCTGACCGAAGAATGGGAAACAGAGGCATTGTAAGTGTAGCAAGAAGCATTGCGAACAAGACTATGCAAGACAACCAGAATGACAGAGACACTGAACTTCTGATGCTACTTAACATGAAATTTGAGACACAGAAAATGTTAAAGAAATCGTGGAGAGACAAACCACTCCACGGACAATATCTAAAAAGAATGGACAAGGTGCAGATCAATAAAGATCAATCATTTATGTGGCTTAAAAGGGGAAGAATGAAGCCAGAATCGGAAGCACTTGTAATAGCTGCCCAAGATCAGGCCTTGAGAACACGACATTATGATAAAGCGGTTCTCAAATTTCCCAAGATGATAAATGCCGCCTTTGTCAGGAACACGTAGAAACCATCGATCATATTGTCTCAGCTTGTCCAATCCTAGCCAAGACCGAATACTTGAAGAGACACGACGGGGTGTGTAGCTACCTCCACTGGCAGATCTGTACCGCCCTCGAAGTTCCGAACACATGCCCCAAGTGGTACGAAACACTCACCGAAACCGGTGACGTCTGTTGGATTGTGTACGATATTGTACGACCAACAAATTGAAACTGATCGCACGATAGCAGCAAACAAACCGGATATAGTCATCCGGGATATGGAGAAAAAATCATGTTTACTTGTGGATGTTGCTGTACCTTGCGATCAAAACGTCGTTACCAAGGAGGCAGAGAAACGTCTTAAATACAAGAGTTTGGAAATTGAGATCTGCCGAATGTGGTGCGTAAAAGCACAGGTCGTACCGATAGTTATCGGAGCTCTGGGATTTGTTCCGCAAAATTTGTGTAAGAACTTGTCTAAACTCCCAGGTAGTCCAAAAGGACTGGAAGTGCAAGAAATCGCTTTATTTGGAACAGCCCACATTTTGCGCAAAGTATTGTAGAGGCACCGACAGTCCCTAGATCTGCTCCTTAGGTAGCTGTTGCAACCTGCAGTAGATTGTATATTCAGCCGACACATAACATCTTAAGTCGTGATTTAGAGGAATAATAATAATAATAATAATAATAATAATAATAATAATAATAATGATAATAATGATATAATCATAACAATAATACACAACACACTCGCCAACAAAAAACACTAAATTAATAATTTGTATATATTAGGGCTGATAGTTTGAAATAAAATGCATTTTAAATCAGTAAAATCTAGAGTAAGTAAATATTGTACATTTTAAGTAAAGATTACGCATATGAACCCATTGCAGTCCCATTTTCAAACTTGCACCATCTGTTTGGAAACATATAAAGATTTTTTTAGAATTGTTTCAATATTTTTGAAGATGAGCATTTTGAAAAAAACTCAAAATCAAAATGTTTAATTCAAATTTTGAAACACTTTTTGAACGCAACCCCTATGAGTTGTATATCATATAAAAGGTCACAATGAAAGCTAAAAAATGACACCTGTTCCAGCTCTCTATCTTAATTTGGTAAGGTTCTACATCAATTTAAAAATTTTCGGGAACCCAATTTTGTAAAATTTACATGCCTGTATTTCACAAACGGGTGGAAATATTTTACTCAAAATTTGTAGTTTTCTTATTCTTTATTCATCCTACCTATGTGTCAAATTTCATCTGAATTTGAAATGGTGAGGTAAAATTTTAATTAAAACAGTGTTGATTTAATAGGGAATGACCCCCATGTAACCAGGATCCCCTCAATCCATATGCAGTGTATATGGAACTCCGTTGTTGAAGGCAATAAGTAAACATATCAATAAACAAATCGATGTGCCAAAACAAAGGAGCTGTTTTTTCCAACACCGTCGTTTCTTTTTTTGATATAAAAAATATATAGACATTTTTCGAACAAATGATTTAAGAAACAAAGCTCTCTGGTTACTCTCAACAGGATTCGGCAACTGCGCACACTGCTATTCGGCCCACAAACTTTTTAAATACTGTTTATAATGAAAATCAAATAATTAGTCACGGTTTATATGCCTTCTAGATCACCTGAACCGATCCCTTGAGGACTTTTTCTTTTGAGTTATTTTAAATATCAAGAAGTACACAGAAAACACGCATTCGGAGGACGAGATCCGGCGCTCTATAGAAGAGAAAATCGCAGCAATTTCTGGAGACTTACTTCTAAGGATATATGTTTCGAAACACTGAAAAAATTGACCATTAACTCTCAACTACAAGCCCATGGATACGTGTCTTCCAGTTGTGTCGATCGATTAACACATTGTGGTAATAATCATCATTGATGATGTGTCGGTAGATGATTATCTTGCTAACCAACCGACGAGGGTGGGAAACATACCCACCAGTTGATTTCAGATAACTTTCTAATTAGTTTTGGCAAGAATACATTTGTGAACGCTGAGGGCATGGTATTTGAGTCCTTTAGTTTTGTAAGGTTGGCCAATGGTGCCCTGATCGTGTGACCGCTAAACGGACCGACCACAAGTCGCCATTCGGAGTATGAAATAATGCCTCAGGAGAGAATGTTCACGTATTTGAAGTTTCCAAAAGACGAAATATTAAGAGTGCTGAATCGATTGCATGAGAATGCTCATCATCACTCAGTGATGAAAAAATGCTTTTGTAAAGTTACGACCACATTACTCTTCTCGAAGAACAAGTTTTTAACGTATAATTTATTATTCATTGCATGTTCGTCATTTGGCGGTACACGAATGTGTGTGTGTGTGTGGGGGGGGAGTATTTAGTACTTAGTTTGTTAAAATGAGATTATTAGGCAATTGTGCGGAATCTTTATAAGAAGAAAGTTTTCTAACCTCTCAATTACTGTTGAAAATTTGGTTATATTGATCATGATATTTTGTTGTTGATGGAAATATGCAGTAAAATTGTTCATAAAAAGTGTTGAAGTGTGTTTATCAGAGAAGTTGCTGATTAATACAGTTAAGAATAGCACAAAACATTACACATTCAGAATGCGCTGCCAAATGATGTGCAACTTGATGTCGTTGAATATGTGTTTAGTGAAGGATGAGTAAATGAAGGAGTTTTTAAATCAAGTTAAATTGCATGTGATTTGAATTGGATATCACAGATCTGAAAACCTTGGTAGGGCCTATTTGATGTCACCTTATGGTGTTGTGCTTGTGAATTCTGTTCCTATTTTGTTCCGTGCTGTGCTACACACCAGCATTCACATTAACCCATTTCTTCCCAAACAGTGAAATACTTAATTTATTTAATAAATTTTAGTTGAATATTGATAATACGTCACCAGAGATTGCAAAACCAGTTTTCTAAAAATATTTTGATTCTTGGTTGAAGCTGAGCGGTACGTTGCGTATACGCAACGTTGGGAGTTCTCCGGAAAGAAAGTGTTCTGACTGCTCTTTATATAAATGTCTGTGTTTTCTCCATTAATGCCTACTAATTTTGCTAATATGCAAACAGAATTCAAGCTATTGCACAAGGATGCAAAAATCATATGGAATTTAAATATATTTCAAATATTTCAATATTCCAAAATTGTCCGATTCTTACGAACATTTCGTTGCCTGTATGCATGCTTATCACCACTATTTTTATATAAACAAAAAATGGAGCTTTAGTCTTTCTCGTATTCTCTTCTTCTTATAATTCCCTAATTATCAATGTATCACATGGCAAATTGCAATTTGTGGGCTAGATAGCAATTTGGGTGCTAGATGGCGCTTCTAAGAAGAAAGAGTACAAGTACGCGCTCGAAATCAATACCATTTAGAGAAATTTCGGTAGTTAGAATGTAAATAATCCTTGCTTAGCAGGATCTCTAACATATCAAAAACTTATTATGCTTCTCTATCATGTAATCATGCACAACTTTGGTTTTGAAATACTTTTGGGAGTTCGAAGCGAACGGTCTGATCCCCTTTTCTCTCAGTTGCACAGTTCTATTTGCATAGAAATCCGCGTCTGATAAAGTACAGAAAATAATGGGATACATATAGAAGTTTGCCAAGAAACAGCAATTGGTGTTTTTATTTTTTATAATTTCCGTAAAAATGCCAATTACTTCATCTAAGACTAAACATTGGTGCCTTCTATGATATTCCACTATGAACATTAAATGGTTTCAAAAATATATTTTTCACCTGTCAATATGCACTACATCATGAAACCAAACCTCTCATAACTCACATGTTTTAGCTAAATGTCGCCCCAAGTACGAAACTATCTTCTCATAAGTGCTGATAAGTTCTGGCTACACGCTATGGATTGCAAATATTTTGTTCATTCACCAAAAGATGGGCTCAATTTTTCAGTTTTCTATTCTTTACCTAAGATTTTATTGGCCAAAATATGTAGATATCTTTCTATTTCTACAAATTTGTTTCAAAACTTCCTTTTTTCGTAAATGGTATCTTCGAAAAACCGCGCAAACTTTCGTACAGGAAGTCATAACTGCCATTGAGTTATTTTAGAGCCAAGAAAACTACAGAGATGATGTCCTTTGGCGAATCTGTCAATGGAACAAACCAAAGAGCATATTCTACCTAATATTACACATTTGTTTCAAAATACTAAGCTCCCATGAACCGTTTGTCGCGGCGCCATTGTAAAATTTGGCAGTTCCCAATTCTGCCGGGAAACTCCCAACGTTGCGTAAACGCAACGCAACATTTATTTGTCTATAAAAATCGTTTTGAAAATAACATTCTATTCAAACATTAACACATTTATTTTCACATATTATATTTTGCAATGTGATAACAAAAATCCACATTGATCACCAATTTCAAGGTCAGAAGACAAATTCCTAAATGAGTCAAAATAGGTCACGCGTCTTGATGGAGAAAACAATTAAAATGAATATTCATGTATTATATATTTATCAAACAAAAATAGTTTTAGAGTCATTAAGGACTGTATTTACTGTACAAAAAATTACAAATGCTTTCAAAGAATGGTATTCGTAAAATAAAATAGTAAACATTGCGTTGCGTATACGCAACGTTGGGAAGAAATGGGTTAAATGTAGCATACAGAAGTGAAAAAAGTTGACGACTCTGATTCATTTGCCCTGAAATGTTTTGGTGAATTTGTTGTTCTTCAAATATTAATTTTTGCTTCGTTTCAACAATTTTTTAATTGAGGAAATCGCAGACATTTTATTTTATAACTGAAGAAAATTGTGTAACTGTGAGAAATCTAATGTTCTTTCGAGGATGTTAAATTCCGTCGTCCCCTCTCCAAATCCTTTGATAAATTAGTGTAGTGTTTTGAGTAATCAGATGCATTTCTTGTTATTTTACTGCTTACATTTATATTTGTTGAATGAAAAATTGATTTCTTCCAGGATTAAATACACGTAAGTAAAATCAAAATGAAGATTGTGACACATTTCCATTTTTTATTGTTGCTTACAAATAGTACCTATGAATTTCAAAGATTACGCGAGAGATGCAGGCATGTAAGTGAACCGAATGAATTGTTTTGTGGTCTAGCATTTATTTAATATACTCCTATGATTCTGAAGATTGCATGCATTGTAGGTAATAGTCTCAATTGTCTCTAAAAATCATTAATTCTATCATCTCTTTGTATCAAAATTAATGAATTAATTTATTGATTGTAATTTTATTTGTTTATTTTTATCTTTAAATATAAATTAATAGAATTCTCTGCCAATAGAGAGAAGTGGTTTCTATGAACAATATATTAGGAGAATCAATTATTCAAGTCCTTCTTTAAAAAGGGAGGTATTAATATGTAATTTTTAAATGTTGCGGGATTTATTTTTGCTCTCTTCCTACTTGCATCAAATCTGTAATTTCAGATCTGCTGCTGTCAAAAATAAAATCAGTCATTTCTGATATTTGATAATAGCAATATTTCTCATTGAATATCAATAAGGTATATATTTTAAAATTTGAACACAGGCGTCGACACATACCAATTGTGACAATCTTGCAAAATTAGGTTTTGTTAATCAATTGTTTTACTTTTATTTCATTTATATTTTACTTATTTGCAAAAATGTATTACTATTTAAAAAACTTTGTACTTATGTACTTTTTTAAAGTTATTCTCTTTATTATTGTAATTATTTCATTTTCTGCGCATAATTACTATATCTAAAACTTGTTCCACCTAGTGAGGCAAAAATTATTCATTTGCATTTAGTCATATCTCTTCCTTATCATTTTTAAATTATTAATTATTTAAATATTTCAAGTGTATAACTTGACACCTAAAATAATTCATTAACTTATTTTCAATTTCAGTATAAGAGTTAATTTTAATAATATTGTTGAAAGACATTGTATCATTGTGCTAATGACTACAGCAAAAGTGTTGAACAAATTTATGTTAAAAAACATATTTTTTTACCATTACACAACCTTACATTAGTAGACAAAATTAGTAAATTTTCAAACATAGTGATAATCTACAGGCTAAAATGTATTCATCTTTTTTCAGGTTTAGAAATTTATCTATACACAAGCCTCGATTACTTGAGTATCGTATCCAACATCTTGAGATGTTCAACTGATTTTAATAAAGTGTTTTACGTCATTTTTCGTTGTTTTTAGGGCATTTTAAAAAAATTTAGAAAACATTTTATTGCTCATTTGAGGCGATGTTTTATGTCATCAAAATCCGCTCCTACTTATTACATATGAGGAGAAAATTTAAAGAAAAAATTCGGAGTGGTTTTTGAGAAAAAATGCCTTTATTTCGCGAAAAATTACACGGAAACAACTCATATTTTCGAAAAGTTGAACATTACGCATTTAAAGATCCGTCTTTATGGAAAAGATTTCATTAGGGAAAAATCTCTATCTTTAATATTATAGTTGTATGAAAATCATCAATAATTTTATTAGGCTTTTTCAATTTTCAAAAAAACTGTCATTCCAGTCAGTGAGAATAAACTTTCAGTAAAACCTGTATGAAATTCAAATGAAGTGCCTAGGGAAGTTGTTTTCCGAAAGGTACCCTTGACTGAGTAGTCCATGCTAGCAGAGGTGCTGCAACTATGATTTTTGTGACGGGTTGCATACTGCCCCTTTGGCACCGGTGATATTTTTTGTTCCTTTTAAGATATCAAGAAAATTTAATAGCTTCTAGAACATTCTAAATGCAATGCTATTGCAGATTTTCATACGTTTTAAGAAGTTTGCTTTTTTAGTAATTGCTTTTTTTAAAAAAAAAAATGTAATTGGAAGTGCTATCATATATGACTTTCAAACTTGTTTTTCAGTTGAATGTTTAAAATGTAACAATTTCTGGAATGAAATTTCTCCTAAATTTGATTTCAGAAATTGTTACACAATTATACAAAATTTAATTTATTTATCCAATTAATTTATACGGAATTTAATTGACAATTTGAATTTTGAAATTGAACTTGTGGTTTTGAATTGTCCTTGCATAGGCACGAATTTATGCACTTTTGCATCAATGTGCAATTTTGTAAGTTCTTCACTTCCTTAACCAGTAATTTAGAACCGCAGCTACGGGTATAAAAGAAGGCAAACATGCAAACAAGGGTTTGATGCAAAATTTTCCATTTTTGGTATAAACATTTATGTAGGAACTCTAGCTCCAAATTGTGCATTGTGGAACCACTCGCCGAAGTTCCGAGAGAGTCAACCACGAACTGCAAACATTTTATGGTTCAGGACACTAATGGACAAAGGAATCACCAGACACGGCGGTGGTTCATGGCCCCACGGACGTCTATACACGGATCTAGTGTGCAAAAATAACTGGGCCATATTTTACTATTGATTTTGTTTGGGAGAACCGCATTTTAGTGTGCGGCAAGCATTCCTTTTTTTCAGAGCAAGAATGTACTCGAAACGAAGAACATTACTTTCGGCATCTTCTTTAAGGTAAGTTAAGCGCAGCGATAGTTCCTGTTTGTCAGCGTTTCGCTGCGCGAGCGAGCCCTCGACTCCCCGGGCGATGCGGCCCAAATCTTCGCGAACGATAAAATGTACATCCTTGTGTACAATACTATATAGGGATATGTGTAATACTATTTCAACATTTGAGATTTTTTGAAAAATTAATAGGTGACATCATGATAACTTTTATGTCACGTTATTAAGTCCATTGAAAACGTTTAAAGGAAACTTTGTAGCGATTTTGATAAAATCTTGTTTTTAAAATTGTCTTTATCCTAATCCACAAATTTCGCGTTTATGCGCCAATTTCTCATATTTTTTAAAAAAGTACGTGACATTTAGAGATCTAATTTGTAAGAATAAATTTCAATCAAAGACATATATCCATCTACAATATTGTAATTGAAGGAAGATGTAGAATTGCCATTTTAAAAAATTCATAGAATTCATCGACAACATCGCTCAACAAAAAACCTTTTTTCACTTGCGCAGGATTTTGAAACGAATTTACAATAAACAGGGTATCCTGAATCCAGATATATCATTAGTTTTATTGAGTTGGCTCTAGTTTTTGCGCTACAAACGTTGTAAGGAATGATGCTATCACAAAAATCACAGCCTTTAACGCAAATATCTATCTTTATATAAACACAGTTGTTTTTCATATCAAGCATTGAATATCACATTATTTTCAGGATACTTTGATTAAGATTCGTCTTATTAATACATCTACTGATGCTACATAACAATGAATTCTTCAGAAAGACGTTGTTTGAAGGAGTCTAATGTTTTTGCTACACTGACGGGAGATATACACAACAAAACAGAAAAGCAATATTACAAACTTGATAGAAAAAAACAAATGGAGTATATTTTGGTATAAAACTAGGCGATAAGATAATTTGGTGTACCGATGGTATGGTGAGAGACCCAAAATCATGATGACGATTGTTATTTTTGTGCTGTAAATATAAAAAGGTTCAATTGTTACAAGGAAAAGAACTGGAAGTACTCTGATTTGGAATCAGTAAGGCGACCATACCATATAGACCTGATGTTCCTGTACCAGTGTTTACCACACTCCCTGGAATTCCTGTGTCCGTTAGTGAGGATGTGCAGACTGGGGTGTAATTCAGGAGTTACCAGTGACAGTGAATACGATGGACGCGTTGCTAAAAGAGAGCAATTATCCCAAGAAGAGCTCAGTGATTTCATACGATACCTCAGTTGCCCAAATCAGCAGTTTATCTATTAACACCCAGACTAAAAGAAAAAATGTCTGACACTGGAAGCAAACTACTAAATACAGGAGCAAGAATTATCCACTTTTTCAGCTCAGGGATCAACAATATGGTTTTTTCTACCAAAAATCTCCGTTTTTTTCGCTGCGTAATTTCATCACTACGTAATTAGTATGCAAGAAAGTAATTATGAAATTAATTAAAATAATATTTAATAAAATAATGTTATTGCTTGGAGTAAATTTTACTTTCCTTAGAGACATTGTTTGAGAATTTTTTATTACTTACCGATTCGGGAATCATGACGCCGGGTAAAACGGCGGCAATGGTAGGTGCGGCGACTCGGACCTGTAAGAAATAGTGGGAATGTTACTCTTTTGAATAAAAAGGGTAGACAGATACAAGAGAAAAATCCACACCGCTTTCAAAATGAAACAATTCTCAATAGTAAGTTACATAGAAGATTATAATTTTTTATTACTAGAAATTAAACACGTTCGTTAGAGATGAGCATTTTGAGACATTCAAAAGTGTATACTGTGGCGTCATACGGATGTATTAAAACACAGACGAGGTTGGGTAGAATAAACAGTTGGTTTATTAATAAAAAAAAAACACTGACCGAAGTCGTAAAACACCATAACACTGCCTTCTACTAACTAAATAAATAGAGCCCACCACAAGAAGTGATATTACAGTGCGGCTACCACACCGCCAAACAACAAACGTTTCCCCTCGGTGTGATTCACCGCTCTGCCGAGACAAACCTACATGTCTCACGACTGACGACAAACTAATGCCGGCTTCCCCTCCGCGTGCTAGTCGCACAGCCTCCTGCTCACACAGCTCGAACTACAGAAAAGAAGGAAGTGGGGCGTTCGTCACCCGGCTTTTAAAGGCGCCCTGGCGTCTTCCCCCGCCACCCTTGCCGTCCCAGCACCTGAGAACGACGCTACGCGCTCGGAAAAAACCGATGCGTCATTGCGCGTCACCACGCCAGATGTCCAGCCCTTTGTTCAGCTTCCGGTGAAATTCTACCGTCTGCGCGTTTGAGCGTGCATGACGCTACAATACTTTAGTCTGGTAAATAGGCATTTGCCAATGAATGGAGCGTAACTGCTCAAACTATTGTCATTGACCATTCTGAGCGAAGTCGGCGTCCCCACTAGTGCCAATTTCTGTGTAGTCCGGGGGCGAATAAAAGTCTTGTGTATGGGAGGATTAGAGGTAGCCAAAGAGTGAATGTTGGTGGGAAAGGTTGAAAAGATCTGCACTCTAGTGAATACGTAGCGACTACGCATGCGCGAGGTGTGAGCTGCCGTCCCGGCCCTTCATTCGCCGCTGGGGGAGGGCTGCGCTGTGGTGGGACGGTGTCACAGCCAGTGACGGAGCTAGAAAGATTTGGGCCCCGGGTAATGCTACAACGTAGCCCCCCCCCTCAAAAAAATTTAAAATGTGAAAGTTGTATCAAGAAACCATGTGAGTTGTTTTAACAAATTTCAACAAATGCGCCGTTGAGAGCAAAAGTACTATAAATGAAAAAAACGTACTTTCAGGAAAATGACGTGTAAACGAAAAACGCTGTAAACCTATTATGCTTAGAAATAAATAACCTAAAGTGTTATGAACGGGTTAAGGAGATATTTTTTAACTTTCTACAGATATTTTGGAATGGAACATTGTTTATAAATTAAGTAATCAACTGGTTTGTTGACTTTCATTGCTTTTGAACACACCGTTTCTGAACTTGTGACTGATATTAAAATAATTGGCATGCCCAATTTTTGTCTGAGATAGTAATTTGATGGAAAAATAGGACTTTGTCACGATTTTCAACCAAGTGAGAGCAATTTTGACGATGTGATTTTGACCAGAGTAAGTATAATTAAAAGAAATTAAATTTTTTTTCGGGATGCTTCTTCTACGATGGGTGCAAATAAACAAGAAGCTATTTCTTGGGATCTTCTGCAAATTGTTGTTTTGTCCTACGTATGACTTACGCAACAATTGAATGCCACGATATGAGCAAATTGTTGGCTACGTCTGCATTGTTCAGGCCTCTCGCAAATAAATATTGAAGTTTGACTCACACCATTTTAGCCCGTGATGGAACAATGTTCATACCATCTACCAGTGCATCTAACTCAAATCTTCCAAAATTTGTCTTACAGAACTTCGCTCTCAACGGCTCAAAAATTAAAACGTTGAAGCTATAAATTTTTTTGACAAATATTTTGAATAATAGTTTAAAGTAAAGTATTTAGTGATCAAATAATACAAATTTCACGGTGAGCTTAAAACGGTGAAAACTTATGTTTTGTTTAGTTAGTGTTGAATAAAATCACTTGTTAAATGAATTGTATTTATGTACATAATTAAATAAATATATTATATTTATTTCGTGTATGAAATAATAAATATGAATTTCAGAAGGTGCTATTAGCGTCAGTTGATTGTTTTAGTCAACTGAGTAATTGACTAAAACAATCATAATTCCGAAAGGCCATCAGTTCAGGTTTAGACGTACTAACATCCTAATTGTTTGTGAAGCAGTAGTCGGAGAGTGTGTATTTTACACTGCCTGTAAATTATGTAATCTGCTAGAATAATGATATCACTCTCCAAAGGTAATAAGACAGTTTGTTTTTCAGGCATGTATTGATGTTTCGTCTCTTCAAAAAATCAAGTGATGCTGTGAAACATATTTCTTCTTCTTCTGCCTTTTCCCGTTACTACGGGGGTCGGCGCTAGAGGGTGCGGGCTCATTTTTTATTAATTTTTGCACACTCAAATTTTTATACACATTGGTCTATATTTTTACGGCTGGATGCCCTTCCTGACCCAAACCACAGGGAACACACAAGCACATTACACATAGACAACACATAATCACGAAGCACACACAACAATGTCCGAGGCGGGATTCGAATCCATGATCCTTCGGTCCCAGATCGCCAGCGCACTACTGCTTTAGCGATCTCGCCACCCGAATCGGCATGCCGTGAAACATAATTGGACGATATTATGGAATTGGACTCATGAGTCCCCTGGCAGTACTTCTTGTGTGATATCAGTAGCTTGAATTTACTTTGCAGTTTTAATTTTGGTTGTTGGTTTTTGGTTTATACCATTGATTGTGTAATTATTTCAACACCCACTCCTGCGTTATAATATTCGTACCTGCCTCTATTGGATTGAATGCAGCTCTGAGTCGAAGCATAGTTTAAAACAAGTCATTCCTAATATTACACACTGTTCACGAAAAAAAACCAACTTTTTTCACTTCCCCAGGATTTTGCAACGAACTTAGAGTAAATAGGATATGCTGAATCCAGATATGCCATTAGTTTTATTGAATTGGCTCTAGTTTTTTTGCTACGAACGTCGTAATGAATGATACTATCACAAAACTCACAGCATTTAATGCCAATATCTATCTTTATACAAAAACTGTTGTTTTTTTCATTTTAAACATTGAATATCACATTATTTTCAGGATACTTTAATTGGGATTTGTTTCATTACTACATCTTCCTTTGTTACAAAACAATGAGTTCTTCAGGAAGACGTTTTTGTTTGAATGCGTCTAATGAATTTTACAACATTTTGGGAGAAGTTACGCTACAGAAACAGAAAAGAAATATTCGAAACTTCATAGAAAAAATATACGACATATATTTTGGTGTGAAAATGGATGGTCAAGATAAGTCATTGGATCCCCATATGGTATGCAAAACTTGTGTGGAGTGAAAAACCGAAATACCATCGTGTACCGATGGTATGGTGAGAGCCCTAAAATCACCATGATGATTGTTATTTTTATTCTGCAAAGTAAAAGGCTTCAAGTAAGTAAAAGGTTTCGGATTGTAAATATGAATATATTAATATTACATATTTCAGGAGTTTGATTTTGTATAAATAGGCTTATCTAGTTACATTTACTTCAAGTTTTATGCTATTTAGGAATAGCCTGTACCCAATAAAATAAAATAGTATTTTTCAATGCGATTTTCATTATTTCAAAAACTAAAGCCAATATACCAAAACCAATGCCATATTTGGAATCTGTGCATCAAACATACCCTAAAATGGCTTTAAATTGTTTGGCAAGAAAATGTGTGTTGACTAATGTTATCTGCCCCGCAGGCTTTATTACCCCTTTAACATTTTAAATTGAATCAGTTTATTAATACAATATATCCTTGTTCAGTTTTTCATATATGTAGTCAAAACATGTTTTGCCATCGATGTTCCTTTCAGCAAACACAAAATTCCTGCAAACACACCGTTCAGGAAACACACCGTTCTCACAAAATTCGTGTCTTTTTCTTTCATATTTGGTTGTTTTTCTTAAGAGATCCGTTCCTTTGCCTTCTCCCTTAATAGTAAAGAAGATTTGAAGATAAGTTCTGACTGCAGCATTCCGTACTCTACCTCGCCCACTCATGTAAGTATTTTTAGTACTTTCAAACGAGCATTTTACTTTTTAAGATTGGTTGTTTACATGTATTTTGGGTAATTGTAAGCAAAATAGATGTTCAAAGTCGTTTTTCCTTTACATGTAGGCGAATTTTTGTTTTTCTTTGTTGAAGGGCTGAAACTTATGTAACAGAATAAAAAATCCGGCATCTTGAATTACTGGAAACGGGTTGATGAAATCCAATGAATGTTTTTTCTCGAATTTAAGGGTAGCAGACGGCTTCATTTAATTAATTTGTCTCCTTAATAACAATTTTCTAGTTATTGTTATTTTCATTTTCTTTGTTATTTTTGTTTTATAAGGTTTTCTGAAACAATGTATTGTTTATCATTCTGTACCTAAAATTAGCTACATTTCTGTTATTTGTAAAATGTATTAACATTACAAATATAAATGATAGTTGTGATTTTTATTTTTCCATTTTTAATTAAATAGAATTTTTGGGGGAACAAAAAACTGTTTTCTCGAGGCGGCATGCAGTGTCCCTTTTGTATCACAAGAGAACCACCGAAAGGTTAATAAAATTAATCAACTTTCTCTTTTTAGTTTTTGCTTTTTTATCACTTTCCTATAATTATATTTCACTATTTTCCCCCTTAATCTGTAGAAATCGTCGCACATTGGCTTATTCGCTTTCTTTCTCATTAGGTCAATGATTATATTTCAATCAAGTTTAAAAAATTCTTTTTCTAAAAATTAATTCAATGTTTGCATCTAAACCATTGTTTAAAAAAGCCAAATTTTATTTTGTGAGTACTAATGTTGGTAGATTGATTACTCGTCGATCACCTTGCATCAAGTTCTTGGAAAATGGTCAGTGCATATTGCTTCTTGGAATCCAATGTGAATTAGACCTGAAGTTTCATTTGTCTGCCATGACGTAGCCATTGTTTGTTCCATTAGGTAGGTAATAGTTAGATAATGCATTTAAGTGACATTGATTTACAATAATCATTTGAATTTTTCGAAGAAATCTTGAAATGTAAACCAATCAAATATTTGGTATGAAAGTTTAAGGGAAGGAATAAAATTAGTACAGTCTTCGTAATTTCCAAATTATGGATATACATAATCACGGTTATGTAATAACGTATTGAGTATTAGCTTCATTTAAATAACTGATACAATCAGCAAAGAAAAAGGTACTAAATATGCAAAAGTCTCTAGTGTTTGTGCACTACTTTCGGGCTTGTAGCCAAGAAATTAAATAAACCAAACTCCAAAATTGAGTGACTTGAGATGAGCTTGCTTCCGAGCCACGATGGGTTTAATTTGTGCTTTTTTATTCTTGTTTATCAGTCTTCTCTTTGTAAACAACATTTTTGTAAGGAATTCAACTCTTGCAGTACTTTGATTAGGGACCGTCCATAAATTACGTAACACAAATTTCGAGTATTTTCAATACACCCTCCCCCTTGTAACGCACTCCCCTATCTCTATAGCGTAAGGAGGCGCAACGCTGCCACAGACCCTCTCCCTTCCCCTTTAGCGTCACGTAATTTATGGATGACCCCTTATAGAATAATAACTTTTGATATAAGGAATATTAGTTATCATACTTTGAAGAAAATAATAACAATAAATTAGTTTGCTTAAGTTCTTGGCAAGAATTTATATAAATGCGTTTTATCTTAAATTTTCGAAAAATGAGGACTTATTTATCAAGTGCTGTAGAAAGTTTGGATTACATTTTTATAGTAGTTTAAAAATTAAGTATAGTGGAGTAAATATTTTAATATTAGTGTCTTAATAAAATTTACTATTTTACGGTTTTATTTTTGTACAAATGTTTAAATGTATTAAGAGCCTGAATGTGAACTAAATTGAGGTCACAGCACTTCACATACAAGAATAAAACTAATCTCTTAATTATAATTTCTTGAATAGTGTGTCATAAAATTTCGTTGGTTCTCAGATACGAGAACTAAGACAAGTTTTTCGATGAAACAGTGTTACTCCATTTTAAGCCATTTCGTCATTTAACTGGAAAACATTATTTACCTTCAGTTTATTTTTGCTTTAATAAAAAATAAAAGAAAACAATCGAGCACTGAAACCAGTTACTCCTATGTAAATGCTTTCAACGTAATGATGTAACTGAGTTTTCGATGAAATCGTACTTGTAATATGTAATTCTTTACCAAAACATTTCATTGCCGACGAATAACAAAGAAAACGAGAATTTGATATGAAGTCTGTTTCATAGGAAAATGTGTACGTTGGTAAGAGACAGATGCTGAGTAAATTATCTTGTTCAGTGTAGTTTACAATGGAAACCAGAATTTCTACTTTAAGTGACTGGAATATTAATTATTTCTGAGAAGCACACGTTTTCATCCTTCAGTAGAATCGCACGCAGCTCCCTGTAAACTTAGTTGGCCATCATCATGTACGAACTTTCTAGTGCATCAACATGAACGTGCACAAAAACCAGACACGAATATAATCCAAAGATAAACAACAACTGAAAACTCAATTAGTCACAGAACGGTCTGAGAAGGAGTCGCGTATGAAGCGTGACGTTAAGTACGCACAAAGAGGCACTCGGCGGCGCGTGGGGCGAGGGCGCACTCTACACGCGCGCCCGCTTCGATAACGCGAGCATCGATTTGCGCGCCCCGCTGCCCTATCACGCAAGCGGGCGGTGCCGGCGGCGGCGGCGGGCGACCCGGGGCGGCGCGGGGAGTCCGGGGAGCGGAGACGGCGCGCGGAGGAAGACCTGTTGCACGCCGTTGGAGGGGGATCCCCGCGCCTTCCCCGCCGCCCAAACGGCCGCCGCGTGCCCCACCCCCTGCCCGCGCGCCTTCGCCCCCCACCCCCTGCCCGCGCGCACACCTCTCACCTCGCGGCATTTCGCCCCTGCGACCACCTTGTTCCGAGGTCCGGCTCAGAGCCAGCATTGCCGCTGAGACCACAACGCTCTGACCGGCAGATCCGAGGGTTTCGAGTCACGACGTTGGTGTGGGTTTTCGGCATTGGATGTGCAGCTAGGTCGGATTCGAGCGCTGACTGGAGGAGCATTTTAGAGATCGTCTGCTCCGACGGGGAGTTTTCCCATGTTTTTTCAATCAATACTAGGCGAATGTCGGAGCGGGACCCTCATAAACGGGCCATGGACTGTGCGCGATCTTCCCTTCCTCTTCCTTGTCCCATCCTCAGCTCTTACATATACACACTTGCATGCCAACACTACCACACATATTGAGTGACCAGTCAGGCAGCTTGTCCCTGCTGCGGCGGGGTCCCGCTGCGGGAGATACCGCATGTCAACACTCAAAAGAAAATTGAGGGAAGTCTGGCGGTAGTCCGTCTATTATTCTAGTGGGAACTAGGAATGTGAAAATCAGTTCGTTTTTTCTTCTAGCGAAAATGGACGTTTTAACCGTGTCAAATTGTAATTTCATTTATTTCCCTTTACCGGTATCATTACTGACAGTTTGATAACTGCTTAAATCACCGTTTCCTTCGCCATCGTCAATATGGCTATCATTTCATACAGTCATCGCTGTATAAAATTCTGACGAAGTAAATATATTAAAATTCGCTAAAGAAAGTGTTGGCACATGGCTTTTGGCAACCACCTTTATAACACAATTCGGGTGACTACCTCAGGTGACTACCTGATAGGTGGTCGTAGCGACGCAGAGTATTGTATCTTTTGTCACATTAAAATTGTGTTTGTAACGTTTACGAATGGACTCTGCTAGTATTTTATTAGTAGATGTAGTTGTAGAGTGCCTGGATACGTTTTTTAGGACCACGAACACTAAAGTTGTCATTTCTGAAGGCCATTCAGTAGAACTGACAATTGATGGCCAAGTTATCGAACGCAGCTCATAAAAACAAAAATGTTGGGAAAGACAATACGAACCTTGCTATTATTCACGTTTCAACTAGACTTCAATATGCATCAATACCCTGCACACAGTCTTTGAATGTCATGTTCACCGCTGCAGTCGCGTGTCTCTCCAAGTGGATCACCATCGCCACTCCGTGTTGGCGGGTCGCCGTGCTCTTCCCCGCATCCCACCGCCGCTCTCGCCAACAGCTTTGCTTCAATCCCCGCCGTCGCCACCCCCGTAGCATCCCCGCGGGGCCCTCACTGCTCCCTCCCACGCCTCATTACTGCCTCGGCACTCCACCCCCGTCGTTGCCCGTCGCCGCTCCGTCGCCGCCCGTCGCCGCTCAGTCGTCGCCCCGTTGCCGCCCCGTCGCCATCCCGACGGCGATCCGTCACCATGCCGTCGCCTTTTCATTGCCAGTATTACGGACAGTTTGCCACCCCATTGCCTCCCCGTCGCCGCCAGTTCGCCACCCTAGCGCTACCCTGTCGCCACACCGTTGGCACCCTCTTGCCACTCTATTGACGTCCCATCGTCGCCTCGACGCCGCCCCGTCACCCCGTTGCCACCCCGTCGCCCTGTCGCCACTTCGTCACTCTGCCGTCGCCGTCCTGTTGCCACTATAATGCCTCCCCGTCGCCCTCCGATGTCACTTCATGGCCGTTCGTCGCCACCTTGTCGCCGCCCTGTCGCCACCCCCGTTGCCACTCCGTTGAGGGCGCGTCGCCGCCCCGTTGCCACCTCGTCGTCACCTGTCGCCACCCCGACACCGATCCGTCACCTCCCCGTCGCCACCCCGTCACCACCGCATCGCCCTGTCGCCGCCCGTTGCCGCCCCAACGTCGATCTGTCACCGCTCCCGTCGCTCCACCATGGGCCTCAACTCTCTCTCCACCACCTCCGTCGCCTTCTCACTTCCATCACCGTTCCCACCACGGCCGCTCCTCCCCCTTCCTCCGCTGCTGCTGTCGACGTCTCTCGCTGCCGCCCCCATCACCACTCCCGTCCTTCGCCCCCACGGCTGCCGCCACCCGCACGCCCTCCGCCTGCGCGCGCGTGGCCCCCGAGGGAGCGCCTCGCCGCCGCCGCCGCCGCCGCCGCCGCCGTCGCCGCCGTCGCCGCCGCCGGGCTGTTGGGCCGCTGAGCCGCGAGTCCCCTGGGCCGCCGACGCTTCGCGCCGCGCGATCTCCGCTCCCCTGGGCCGGCGCCGGAGAGGCTGCTCAATGGGAAATGTTTGGCCGGGGAACGGGAGGGCGTCGGAGGCCGGAAAACGGCCGCCGAAAGCCCATCTCGATCTGTCGACACGCCATTTGACGCTGTCTTTTACAATGGCGCGTGTAAGAGATACATTGCTGTGCACCGCCAAGGGGCGTTTCATATATCAAAGGGGACGTCACGAATGAATAACATTTTTCTACACTCTTTTTAGAATATAATTGTATTCTGTGTTATTTGTAGTATGTATAATGTATGCGTATGAACGTCTTGAGTTTAAAATAATTAATGCCAATTACGAGGAATGTAGGAAACATAACTACAAATAGGCGGCAGATGGTAAATTAATTATTGAGCTAAATTCTAGTGGGAACTAGAGCGACAGTGTTAAGTTTCGTAGTTAGAAAAATGCTGGCTGATTCTCAGTTTATTGCTACTCTCCTGAAGCTTGTAGAATTCTCTTTAACGTCTCTTTTAGTCACAGTGTTATGCAATTTTGACACATTTATATATACTTGAAATTATGTACATCTTCCTCATCGAAAAATTTGGTCTACTGTTGTTTTTCGTCAATGACAGTTCATCTAATATTATAATGAATTACATGTTGACACGTTGTTTCTGAAAATTAATTCTCGTCTACAACGTGGCTTATTTTGTGATCATCAATTTATTAATGTATTTTTTGATTTCATGTTATGAAAGTTAGTATATATTATTTTTACTTACGACAGAATCCTGATGAATGTGAATAAAACTCTTCTGCTTGTGTGACTTGCTACCAATGTATAAAAGTAATGATGTATTAAATGAAATAAATGAAAGTCCATGAAAACATCTAGTTCTGAACATCTAGTTACGATCCTAAATAAAATCGATATATTTTTATCAAATAAAAGCAATTACTGAAATGTTGTCATACACGTTGAATAACAATAACATTTTTGAAATAATTACTGCTAGAACTTTGCACATTCATAATTCGTTTGTTCTACGGCGCAAAAACAGTCTGTATTATTTTGTTGTAAGCGCGTTTGTGAAAATATTACGTTTTCTAGATTTATTTTTGTTTTAGTACAGGAATTTACATCAATTTGAAATCCAACCGCAAAGTGAATCAATCTATTGCAAATAAATATTAGTAGACTATACATGAGTGACAGCAAAGAACGTTCTACAAATGAAGTGTTCTCACAAAACAGAAAAATATTATTCAAGTATTGAATTAGTGGGAAAAAGCTTTTGTAAAAAGCCATCAGTCAGAAACGCCACGTTATGAAAAAAAAACGAAATGAAGACTTTTATTTTTACTGATACATTACGATATTGTTATTGCCTTCGATAAGAAGCTCGATATTCACTGTATACCTTACCTGTATCAAGAGGAATGCGGTTAAGAAGTAAATACGAGAACAGTTAAAAGATTCTGCAAAATCTCATTGGAAGAAATTATGAAAGGGAATTATGAAAGAGAATTATGGGACGAACTAAATGAAAAGACAAACCCAGTCAAGTTAACATTTAGTTAATTAATAAATAAGTAAATCTGAATCAATAAAATCAGGTAAAAAATAAATGTATGTATGTACCACGGGCGTTAATTAGTTCTAACGATCTCGGGTGACAAAAGCCCTGGGGCATTTAGCATTTTGTCACATCTCGATCGTTAGAACCCTTATAACGCCCTTGGTGCATTAATATTTATCTATATAAATAAGATCGTTATATTGACCCAATGGGACTTAATTTTTTTTGTTCACTGTATAACAAATTCACTATATTTGATAGAGCTAATACATAATACAGTGTTCACTTCGATTAATTTTATTATTTACAAGTTACAAGAAATGTCCAATTGCCGCGAATTCAGAAATCCAATATTATCGTGATTTCTTCACACTTTATTTTACATTGTCCACACACGCGCACGCACACATTAACAATGTATTCCGTTCAAGGACTCTTACTTTGTTAGAGCACTATTTATGTGCTGTCTTCTTCTATGTGCTGTTTTCTTCTTTTGTGATTCTCACGCTCTCACAATGCCCTAAATTAAGCAAATTCCACTACACTTTTCTTTCCAATCCACATCTTGCGGTTCTCGTCGATGAAATCTTTAGCCTAGTTAGATCTGTCATCGATGAGCTGGAGCAAATCTTTCAGTGACACGGCCTTGCCTCAATCCATTTCATTCACCATAAATGTTACAGAAACCTCTTGCGAGAGTCTTAACCAGCAAAACCTTAGTATTACAGTAATTAACAGTTGTGGAGCGGCTTTTTTGTGAGACGTTTTCTCCCTAGAAGTTGATGATAATCGACATAGAGGGTTTACTACAACTGGATCTTCTAGCGTTTATTTTGTTATGTATATGGATCGGGACTTGTGTCTTCAGTTTACTACACCTGAAAGTTTACTATATACGAGTTCCCGGAGTCGGCTCTAATTACCACCCATAGTCGCAAGTAGAACATCGTAAGATGCACCTGGCGCTAAACTTTGAGGGGCGTCTGAGAGCGCCGGGCGGGCAAGGGAACAAGCGCTGCCTCTTCACAAGGCACATTGCGGCCTCGCAGCGATGATCCCCGTGAGAGACGCCACCCGACGCTGGGCAGCGCGGCGCGGCGCCCAATTAAAACTTGTGTGACTCTCTACCCCTTCCTCCCCCCCCCCGCCCGTCACCCGATTCCCGCTGTCTCGGTCCGCGCCGCGCCGTGTTTACGTTACCTCCGCGCCCGCCCTCCAGACGAGCGACCCCGCGCTGCAGACGCACGGCACCCTCTCGGGCAATACGCTCGACGCCAGCTGGCAGTTCCCGCGCCCCCACGGACGGTTGGACGAACGGACGGGCGAGCGGGCGGACGGACGGACGAAAAAGGGCGCCAGCCGTTGGCGAGTGCCGTCGCATTCACCGTCGCTGCCGCCGTCGCCGTCACCACACGCTTCGGTGGGAGCCGCGCGGGAGAAGTTGTTCGGACGCTGTAAGGGCGATAACTAGACACACAGCTGACGGCTGGAGGAGCTCGTTAGGGAGTTATTGAAGTGTAAAGTATGCAGATTGCGTGATCTCCGAAGAGAATTGCGTGCGTGAGTGTTTGGAGAAATATAGCTGGACCCAACAAGGAAACGAACAGACAGTGAATTAGTTACAGTAAGGACACGCGTTCATTTTACTTATTTGTAGGATTAGTTTTTATTGCTAGTGGTTATTTCACTTTTTTACCATTCTATAATTCTTTTATTAGGTAGGTGCAGCTCAGGGCATAATGATCATGTCACATCCAGCCGATCATTTTGGAGGGAGCCATCGTAGATTTTTGTTAAAAAAACATTTGTTACTATATTGTATATTATTTTTGTAATGTAAATATAATACTATACAATATTTTTTAAATTATTACATAATTCTAACATAAATAAATATTTAAATCAATTTGGCCAAATAAAAGAAGATATCAAACGAAAACTCTAGGCCTTTTTTGGGGGAGGGGCATGGCCAATATTTTAGTTTTTAATACCCTAGAACGCTTCGTTTAGTAGTTATTTAACGATATAGATTCAAAATGCTGCCGAGTGTTGCAGGTTGCATTTGACGTGAATATTCAGTTTTGTTCTACAGCGCTATGTAGTGGAGTCACAAAACAACTAGCAGCCCATCAACCTTCTGAGTGTAAAACACGAAGTGCCAACTTTCATGGAGATCGGTCGAACAGATGAATTATTACGATGCACGATCGAGTTAGAGTGTACTGCAAATATTTGGGCATTGCAGAAGTTAAAGTATTATTTAGATGGGAACACCAAAATCAAGGGAGAAACTGACCACAATCCTTTGGTATGGTTGAACAAATGCTTAAGTAAAAATTGCAGATTAATGCTTGATCACTTTTAATTCAGGCTTACAATCTTGAAATTATTCACAAGAAAGGGAAAGATCATATTAATGCAGATGCCTCAATCAGACTGTTTTATTGATACACTGGAACCTAAACTAAGTATGCGGACGGCTACACTGTGTCTGATCACTTGATTTATTGTATCAAATCAGAAGACTAACATTATTGAAAAAAAATTACCAATTCTTAAAGAGTATTGGTTTGAGAATTTTGTGTTTTTTTTGTCTTGATGTGCAATTGTGGGGGTCTTGTAAAGCTCTCATGGCATAGTAAGTTCAGAGTGTGTGATAAAATAGTTTGTTGCGGATGGATTAATATATCGTAATAGTTAAATTAATGTAATCAAGGAATTTAGTTTTTTTCGTACGAAAATTGTTCATATATGTAACTGTAAGTAGATTAGGAAGGTTCGTTAGATTGAAACTTCATACTTCTGTCAGGTTTACGAATCTAATTGTGTGACGAAATTTTTATTGTGGATGTCTCTTACATAAAAAATTCTAAATGGATGTCGAGAATTATGTAACGTATTAGCGAGCAAATCGCGTGATAGCTATTTGGGAACGGGCGGAAAGAGATTAGCAACAGGAAATCGCCTCGCAACAAGAGGGAGAGAAAGGCTTTCCCTAAAAGCACGTGGCAAAGGGTGAACAAAAATTCGGGGCCTGTGCGAGCAGAAGCGAGCGGGAGAGGCGGCGTGACGTAGGTGGTCAAGTGAGGCACAGGTATATAAGGGAGTGTACAAAGCCAGCGGGTGGGTTCTGGAGAAAGAGTGAGAACCTCGTGCTAAAGCACAAATTTGCGGCAGGGCGGTGCAGCGGCGAGACGGGCTCGCGAGAAAAGTCACGTGTTGACGCGCCTGTGGGGACTTCGTTGTCTCAGGTGTGACTGCAGTCACGTGGGAGTGACGCTGTGTGCGTGCTCCGAGTGAGGTGTGGTTGAGATCCACGACTCACAACTATCATCAATCGGTTAAGATCGCTCCTGCGATCAAGGCACATCACGGATTGATGCGCCTGTAAGGACGTTGAGTCTTCGAATTTAGGAGTGGCGAGTGTCACAAATTAAACAGATTCTCAATCGGATTTGGATCGCTCCTGAGATCAGGGGATAGTAGGTCTATCAGAGCTATTGTGTAAAGTGTAAATATTTCAATGTACTTGTTTAATAAATATAATTGTATATACGAAAGCTCGTGTCTGTGCTCGCTGTGGGTACCCATGACGTTTCAATAGATACAAGAGTAAGATGCTAACACTATTCATGTTTCGTTCATTTCATGTATTTAAATACTGATGTATTGTAATAATACGTCTTTGTTATTGTTAACATTATGATTCATCATGTTTTCCAAGAATGTTGATTCTATACATTCCTGTTTCATTTAATAAACAGTTAAGAATTTGCTGATAAATTGCAATCCTTTTGTTGTTATTTTCTATACAAACATTGTAAAATATTAGGTGAACTTCAAATTCGATGTTTTCGGAGTACAGGAGTTAGATTTCTTGGGTAACGATTTTTTCTTTCATATGCATAAGGAAACGTACACTTCTTTCCTAGTCAATAAATTAATGTCGAGATGTACTTCATTTGCAAATTAATACTTAACATTATATGTAATCGATCACCTTAAACTAACTCCTTAGTTAAAACGCAGCATGGATTCCGAGGGGCGGATTGCCAGCGTGGCGGGCAACCTCCACAACGCAGCCATCGCGCGAACGCATGGAGCGGCGCCAGGGCGAGGGAGGAAGGCTGATTGGGATTCCCTGGGCGCCGCGGCTGCGAGGGTGGAAGGGGGCGGTGGCGTCGAGTGTGCGCGTTAATCCACGTCGCCTCGTCAGTGTCGCCCTTCCCCCTTCCCGTCCCACTTCCGGCGGGTCTTCTCACCGTTGGCGGCTGTGGCGGCGGCGCGGCGCGTCCGATGACAAGGCCGCGTCGTGAGCAACCACCTCTATCCTTGCGGTCTGTTATTCGATTCATTAGCCGCCGTACGCTTTTAGTTATCTTTTTATTGCAGTTTTTATATTATCATCACTTTGCGCGTGAAGAAAGGTTTTTGTGTTGGATTCGAAGGATCAAATATCTTGGAACTGGCGATAATCGTTAGTAATGGGCGATATCAGGTGCGGACGCAACCGCTGTATTGCTTACAACCGGCCTCTCCTCTGACTTAACCATGGGTATTTAGCAGCAAAGCAGCGATTGAAGAATAAGATTCAAACCCATGGAAAGCCAAAAAATACTCCCTTGACCAGGAGCAAAGCAATGGCTTTACCGGTTCTTCGGGGCTAAATCGACATACTAGCATACAGGAATTACAAAACTTGCTTATAGATTTCGCAATAGGAGTTATTCTGTCGAAAATTCGCCGTTTTTTCCCTCACATTACTTTGTACTGCCGAAAGCAGTAGGGAGAAAGTAAAAATTATTCGTACATTTTAATCCTTGCATTTTACTTTCTACTTGTACCCAAGGATGATGATGCTCCTAATCTCAACATTAATTTGAAGGAATAAAACACAATCTGTTTAATTTATTTTTATGTTTTATTGTATGAAACAAAAATTCCTTCTGATTTTCTTAAGTGTAATTAGTACGGTGCGGATTTCTTGATTTTGCATATTTTCGTCTGTTGGTTCAGGGCATAGCTAAATGAAATTTCTCGACGTTTGGTTAGAATATGATGCTATATAAATTAATATCTTAGTGCATATTTGTGCATATGTGGCCGATGTTTCCTGTTGGTGCATATTCGTGTAATAATGGGCGCATATTTTGCATATTTCGTTAAAAAAGAGACTAATCTCTAAAACGTTTCATCTTATCAAAGAATCTTATGTAATTGTGAGCATTCATTGATTCGAAAGAGTCCACTCATAGTTTCGTTTTTGTGTTTTCTGTAGATGATAAAATACTTGTACAAATGTGGAATATTTCTTGAGAACAAATTTTTTAAACCAGTAAGAAGAAATTCAACAAGCCATAAAATGTACTTCATTAAGGTCAATATTTACTTCGATTATTTCTCTCGCGAAGTAGTGTAGATTATATTACGTTTGCACAAAAAAATGTATCTTTTCATTCCAACAAATTTTCATTT
>JAHLJT010002406.1:149879145-149912351 GCA_031308135.1 Acheta domesticus
GTACATTTGCTTTAAATAATGTCTAGAACATTTTCTCGAGAACTCAACCGTTTTCTGTAAAAACTAGCTCACAATTTTGCATTTTCAGAAATTGGTTCAAATACAATTTTCTCAAAAATTGTTCCAAATTTTTCTTCAAACTTTTCGAACGGGTATTGCTCACTGCACTCTTTAATATGACGTAAGTTAAATTTGGAGTATTATTTTGTTTTTGCAAAAAATACATAAATATAATTTTTTGAAAGATCTCTCACATCGTTAAAATGCACATTTCCAGCAAATTGTGAACACTGTTGTATTTGTAAATTAATGTTCTTCAAATGACTTCGAATGAAGTGTTCCGAAAACTCAAACATTTTCTGTGAAAAAGAGCTTCACGTTTCACATAGAAACACGAACTAATTTTAAATGTATGGATTATTCCTTGGAGTGTGTAAACAATTCATGCGGAGATATAAGTGTGCACGAAATAAGAAAAGAGCTAGTGGCTATGAAGAACAGCAAAGCTCCCGGTCCTGGAGGTGTTCCTGTTGAATTGTTGAAACATGCCCCTGATGTTACCTTAGAATGTTTGGCAGAAATATTTAATAAATGCCTGAAAGGAGAAGCCGTACCAAAAGATTGGAAAAGCGCATATATAACATCACTTATAAGAAAGGAAACAAAGCTGTCTGCGCCAATTACAGGGACTTGAGTGTCATCCCATCAACAGGAAGGCTGTATGGACGGGTTCTGAGAGGTCGCATTGAAAGGGATATGATGGAACTTGAAGAACAGAGTGGATTTAGATCTGTTCGATCCTGCACAGATAATCTTTTTTGCCTGAAACAGCTGATGGAAAAATCCATAGCCTACGGATGCCCATTACATCTAATTTTTGTAGACCTAAAAAAAGCGCACGATAGTGTACCAGTGGAAAAGTTGTGGGAATCAATGAAAGAGAACAACATCCACGGGCAGTATATAAATGCTGTAAAGAGATTCTATGAAGGAAATAGCAGCCAAGTTAAAACTTACGCAGGTTTATCAGAGTCTTTTATGGCTAACAAGGGATTAAGACAAGGGTGCTGTTTATCCCCAACACTCTTCAAAATATACATTTCATCAGCCTTGAGAAAATGGACAAAAAAGTGTACTAAAATGGGAATTCAGAGAGGGGAAGAAAAATATACATACTTTATTGTTGTTGACGATCAAGTGGTTATTGCAGAAGATGTAAATGATGCTTCCTACATGATGAGAAAACTTGTAGAGGAATATGAAAAGTGGAAATTGGAAATTAGCATGGAGAAGACACATTATTTGGTAGTTGGTGATGTATAGGAAGATTTAATTCTAAAGGGTTCTAAGATCAAAAATGTAAAAGATTTAAGTATTTAGGAGTAATACTGAATGAAGAAGGTACGGATCAAGCCGATATTTTATCAAAAATCGGAAAAGGTCGACAGATAATCAGCAAATTAGACCCACTACTTTGGAGTAAGGACATTAGAACTAAAACAAAAATCCAGCTGTTTAAACCTTTGATGGAGAGCACAGTATCATATGGCTCTGAAATTTGGGTACTAAACCAAGCTCTGAAAAAGAGTATTAATAGTGTTGAAAACAGTTTTTGGAGAAGGTGCTGTGGAGTCACGCTGCTTGATCATGTAAAAACAGAGACTATAAAAAGGCGATTAAATATAGAAGTATGTTTAAACTGATGTTGTTGAAAAGAAAATATTGTTATGATACGGCCACTTGCAGAGGAATGATTCAGAAAGACTGCCCAAAAAGGTTTATAAACTGGACACCAGCAAGACGGAGGAAAAGACGACGGCCAAGAGTGAAATGGAAGGATGGTGTAACAGTGGCAATGGAAAGAAGAGATATGTTACAACACTCTTGGCATGACAAAACCAAATGGCGCCTAGGATGCGATAAAGGGCCAACAGAGAGCTGTAAACATCGCTAGTAGAGAGAAGTTTCACATTTTTAGAGCGCTTAAAGGCCATTTTCTTAAAAACAGCTAAACGTTTTTCCAAGAAAATTGCCATTTAGGAAGTAGTTTAGTGTTCTTTAATATTCTAAAAATTAATATTTCCGTTCTACCATTAGGAAACTGAAAAGTCAAGAAAATGTCAAAAAAATATACTTTGGACAGAAATAGATGGCAGCTGGCACGAGTATGTGGCAATTCCGAATAGCTAGCCCAGACCCAAAGAAACAGAAAACTAATACGGAAAAGTCTGTACCATTCTGTAGCACCACTAGTTTCGGTATAAAGAACTTACAAAATAGGGATTCTGGCTACACCACGTGTTAGATTTCCCCCCCTTAATTTAGCAACTGGTTTTATCTACTTTTTCGTTGTCAGAGCCCAGCAATGAAGTTTTTCCTGCAGAAAATTTTGCCGTTTTTTACATAACATTCCCTAAACTACCTATATTACTCCGTATACGTATGTACACGGGAAAGTAATAATACATTCGGCGATGAGAAAGTGAAATATCTATAAAAAAAGTTATTAGAATATTTGGGGATTTAATTTGTTTTGGGGGAATCGGTATTTTGTTATATTTGGTTCTTTAAGGGAATGAACTAAAGCGAAGAGAGAAGGAAAAGGAACGTTAGGAAAGAAAGAAAGAAAAGAAAAATGAATTATTATTATGGATTGAATATATCGCTGGAACCAAAAGCATTAAACACAAAAGACACGAATTGGGATACAATTTGGCTGAAACACTAGGGGCGGCGTGTGGGATAGTGGTCAGGCTACACGCCTTCCACCGCTGCTGCCTTGACTCACAGAAGTCCCAGAAATCTCAAAGTGGAATCTGTGCTGGGCAAAGTTCCTAGCAGGTTTTCTTGGAGTACTCCCGTTTCCCTTGCCAATATGTTTTCCACGGCATCGCTTCATTATTCATTCCGTACTCTATCCTATTATTGACCGCCATTTCGCTAAGGATATACAAATCATAGTGGCGTCTAGACGATAACTAAGGAACTATACTTGGATTTATTTAAAGCTGCCTCTGACAAGTCATCAGCTGTTACGGTGTCATCCAATCGTAAGGATTGAATGTCACCATAGTGACGTCACTGTAGTGACGTGAAAGCTCCCGATTGGATGACACCGTAACAGCTGATGGCCTGTCAGAAGCAGCTGTTAATAAACCGCAGTATAACTGAGAAGGGCTGCGGCTGCCTCTGCTGGTTATCGATAGGTAGGCTCCCCGCCTGGAGAGAGAGAGGGAGAGGGGAAGAGAGAGAGAGGAAGAGTGAGAAAAGAGAGACAGAAAGAGAGAAAAAAGAGGTAGAGAAAGGAAGAGAAAGATAGAGAAAAAGAGAGAAAGAGGAAGAGAGAGAGAGAGAGAAAGGAAATTGTGAGGGAGGGGAAGGATAAATATATTGGAAGTCGGAAGTATATGACATTACTGAAAAGTGAATTTGGCATTATTATGAATGAATTCATTTGGAAAACAATACATTTCGGAGTTCTGAAATCATCAAGCACGATAAAATATTTCAGGGCGTCTGGCAATGAAATTAATTCGGGCCATTCCACTACTCTTTAACTTTGGAAATAATTGTGCAGGACTTCGAAATAAATGAAACATTTTCCTAATTGCATTTCTTTCGAAAATTTACTTGGATCGGATTGTAACATGTTTCTTTCTGAGGTCGGCACGTACTTACGTAATATATCAGACGAGCGGAACATGGAATTATATCTGTGGGGGGTTGATGAGAATGTAAATTTCCGTTGTGCAATTTAATCATTGTCTCACGCTTTCTCCCGCGTAACCGGAGGTCCGGCCTGAATGGGAATATGAGCCTGGAAAGATTAGCTGTGGGCGATTAAACGGGTGGTTGAGCAGGCCTGTCCGGCGCACCACGGAGAAATAATTACATGAAATGATCGTGAAGGGGGAATGATCATAGTGTAATGATGGAATAAATCTTAGAGAACCCAAGACTCTCGAGGAAAAAGGCCACACTTCCCGCCACAAATTCCTTATGAACCACCCAGGAATCAAACGCAAACCACAGAACCGGAAAATACGGTAATTATCCTTTATGACATTGCTCCATTCGACAAATTAAATAATGATTAAATAATAGTTCAATAGTAATCTATATGAAAACTAAAATGCTCACCAATGAGCGCCTGTAATTGAATATTAATTTATGATGTAATATTAATTTATGATACAATAATAAAAGCAATGACATGTGAAATGTACCGAAAGAACTAAAAGTATATTTGTTTCAAGTGGATAATCATTTTAAAAATACTTCATTTTTTTTAAATTAGAGAATAACTACAAATTTAAATAAACCTCTAAAACTGCGATTGTTAATTAAATGAAAATACGTACGTGGTTTCCTTGAGTAGAGAAAATATTTTTTTCTGCGGCGACGCGTCGTGGAAAATAAACCGAAGTTCCACATTAATAATGAAACACATCTATTCATATAAAACGTTTAATAAGTAGACTCAGTGATTTTTTTCGTTTAGCCGATAATAACTTGACCCACGTCAAACAGTAGACCCAGGCTGCAGTTTTTATAAGACCGTATTTGAACTATCAGGAAACTGGTTAAAGTAAATTAAAAATTAAAACACACTGAATATCGTAATATTTAATCCAATTTATAGAACAAAACACTACGTAATCCATTATTTAAATTAATTCATGTTAGTTAACACGAAGCAAGAATTGAAGAGACGAAAATAGTATATTTCTATTTCTGGCCGTCTGTGAACACTACTAGGGCCTAAACCATACGTAGGATTTTTTCAAATTGGAGACACCCCTGTCAATTTGTCTCGAGTCAAAGCTTTGAAATTTTGAAAAAGATTCTATAAAATTTGGGGGTACTTTACATGAAGCCTCCTGAACATTTTCAAAATTTTCTCAAAAACTACTCCAAATTTTCTCTTTAAATTTCTTGTACGAATACAGTAAAATACACTTATTAAGGTGGCATAGGTTCAATTTTCAAGGTTAACTCTGAATTTTCGAAAACTGCAAAAGTTTTCTCGGCCTCTTCCTACAACTACAAAAACGAAGATTAACATTTTTCCTTCAATTAAAATTTGTTCTACATAGTGAGTTCTCACATTCAGGTCATGTACATTTTTTGCTAATTTTAGTACTTTTCGCACAATATTGTGTGCATTTTGTGCAATTTTAAAATATTACATAAACAAGATTTTCTTAAAAACGTATCGAAATTTTTTCTTTAAACTTTTGGAGAGGATAGTGCTTAATGAACACCATGAGATGACATAAACGCCTTATTGCTCTATCTCTGTTAAAAAAATTTTAAAAAATTAATTTTTAAACTTGTCTCTCACATCGTATAAATTTACATTAGCGGCGATTTGTTTACATTATTTTATATATGAGCACATGTGCTTTAAATAATTCCAAGTAAAGTTTCTGGAAAACTCAACAGTTTTCTGCAAAAAGTACATCAAAATTCGGCATTTTCAGAAACGCTCAAATGCCATTTTCTCATAAATGGCCCCAACTTTTTTCAAGCTTTTCGAACAGATAGTTATTATTGCACTGTTTAAGATAGGGTTCTCCAACAGGCGGCCCGCGGCGCCATTTACTTCGACCCATGAAAGGAAACATTACACAAATGTATTTTTTTGAAAGATTTCTCACATCTTTAAATGCATATTTCCAATATTTTGTAAAAACTATTGTTTTTTGTTAGTTTAAGTGCTTCAAGTGATTTCAAAAACTGAAAAATTTTTTGGGAAAAAGAAATTCAAATTTCGCATTTATAGTAGCGCTTAAACGCCATTTTCTTAAGAACGTCTCCAAATTTTTCAAAGAAAATTGCCATTTAGGACGAGGTTTTACTGTTCTTTAATATTCTTAAAATAATATTTCCGTTCTACTATTAGGAAACAGAAAAATTATTAAAATATCAAAAAAATATACTTCGGTTGGTGATAGATGGCAACTGGCAAAAGTATGTGCCAAGTCGGTATAGCTAGACGAGACCAAAGGAAATAGAAAACTAATACGGGAAAATCTGTGCCATTCTGTAGCACTACTAGTTACGTGTAAAGTGAAACCGTTAATTTATCGAATGTAAGTATTGGCATTCTCGTTTCTGTGAAAAGTTTGTGATATAACCTACAGGTAGCATGCACTTAGTATGATACCGTATGATATCAACTAATCACTAAACGCCCATTTTATTCTTATTCAAAATGTTTTGTCCGTTTTTATCGCTCACCCCTCAAATTTCAGACTCTGCTAATTTCAGTCAATACACATTCATGGCTAGGGCTGTTCAAGATGGGAAAATATTTTTTTAAACACAAATTAAAAATGAAATTTGAAAGAGTAGGCCTATATTTCTTTCAAAATATTGTGGATTTTCTCTGGTGTGGTTGATTTTAAAGATCTTACCAAAGTCATTTAATAAGTTTTACCTTGTTTATTCGATCTCATTTCTTTGAAGGTGGGTGCACTTCACTCTGATAAAAGGGAAATGCGCTGCAAGTCCTTATTCTATGATGAAAAGTCACGAAAGGAGCGACTGTGTATTATGGGGCGACCGAGACTCAAGTAAGGAACCATATCAACGAAATTGCCAGAATATTTTGCGTGTAAATCCAAAAGATAAGGCAGAAAACACAAGGCAATTTGAGAAGGACATTATCAGAGAGCTTAGAAACTGAATCAAACAATGATGGAAAAGAAGCTCTTACATCTTTGGAAGTTCTTCGTCAGAAGGAAGAAAGAAACAATATTGGTAAAGAATGCATTAATGTGTACAGTGAAGAGTGAACACTGTCTTGGGAGGATTGTGTTCTGTTTTACCTGAGCCAGTTTTTTTCTTTATCAGCAGTGATCGATGAAATTTTCAAATCAGCGTATTTGGTCATGATATTTCATTAAACATATTGGGAAATAATACTTTTCATAGAGTGATTTATAATTTCAACAAGTTAATTTATATCTTGGACAATTTGAAGCATTTGCAAGAAAACTAGGACTATTCTCTTAGTACATTTAGTACTGTAAATGCTCTTTTGCGAAGGGTAGTAAAATATCTAGATGTTACATGCATGCATGTTAAATTTGTTATTAAACAAGTCGATTTATTTATCATTGAAAATAGGTGAAAATATATTTGGTACAGCGTCCAGATGCTGCCACGTAATCTAATGTCTTATTGGTTATATCACATAAAATCCTCTCTTATATTATTTCAGTAGAATAAATGACTTTCGTTCTCACGCAATCTATGTTCATAAATCAAGTCTCTAAAGAAAGAGAACTTCACGGAGAGGTGACGATTTGCACTTTGATTTTGAAAATACGAAGAATTTGTTTAAAAAAATTAATCTAAAAGTAATAATCTAAAGTAAAAACGAATCAAATAGTAATGGCAAATGCATCACACAACACTCGGGCAGCGTCATTAAAATCTATTTAGTTGAATAACTCGTAGACGAAGCGGCCTAGACCCTTAAAATCTGGATGTTTGAAGCCGATGGCTAAAAAGAAACATTTCTCGCACCATAATCTACGTGATGAGAGCTTTTTAGACATTCGATTACATTTTGCTGCAGAGACGCGCAGAATCTGAAACAATGTGAAATGAAAATAATTACTCCATATTCTATGGGATTAAATCGCTCGGATGTACCTCTCAGTTCGGTAATAAGTTGGACAACATTCCAAAGAGTAGGGTTATGCTTGTCCGATCCTGTACTTTCGCATGGACGTCTATAAGTAGCTTTCTCGAGAGTAAAAAGCTTTTCTAATATTTTTGCGATTATCAAGGAAAGCGAAAAACAATCAAGAAAGGTCGAATAATTTGTTTAAATGTAGTTTTTAAGGATGTTATGAATTTTTCTAAGAACACGTCTGTAATACTGAAACCTTTATCCAAAATTAGTTTCAAACATCAATTTCATTGTTCTTTATTTTCATTTTAAATTCTATACGTACTTTAGAAGTTACCTTTTTAATTTTTTTAATCAAATAAACACGTTTCATTAACAACTTCCCCTCTTAATATGGAAAAGGAAAGGTAGGGAAAAGGGTGGAATTTAGCAAGCGAGAGTTCTTCCATGGGCACGCTAGTATTGAAATATTTCACGATTTACGAATGCCAACAAAGAAACGCTCATGGCGCCAGATGCTCCTAAAATATTGATGTCTGTGAAACAATTGGAGTGATCTGAAAAGTTTAAAATATAATTCAAAGATAAAGAGATAATTCAAAATCGATAATAAATTAATCCAATGAAGTAATTGAACAATTAATACCTCCGAAAACGGGAGAAAGATATAAACTAGTGGTGCTACAGAATGGCACACTCTTTCCCGTATTAGTTTTCTATTTCCTTTCGTCTCGTGTAGCTATTCGGACCTGACAAATACTCTTGCCAGCTGGTATCCATCGCCACCCAAATTCTTATTTTTGAAATTGTCTTAATATTTTGGTTTCTTAAAAGTAGAATGGCAGTATTATTTTAATAATATTAAAGAACAGTAAAATCTCGTCCTAAATTTTCTTTTAAAAATTTGCGGCCATTTTTAAGAAAATGACGTTTAACCGCTACTGTAAATGGGAAAATTGAAGCTCTTTTTCACAGAAATCTTTTGTAATTTCGAAAAATGTCTTTAGAAGTCATTTGAAACACATTACAAAAACAATAGTGTTTACAAATTGGTGGAAATAGGCATATTAAAGGTGTGAGAGATGTTTCAAAAATATTACATTTGTGTAACTTTTTGCGCAACATTCCATAACTTTCCCTTTACTACGTACTATATTACTCCGTTTATACGTATTTTGACCGTATGGTCAAAAGACCATTATTACACAAACAACGACATTCAAAATTGGCGCGATCGATCGCTGGGAAAATCAACCGGGTCAATGAACTAACTCACTGAATCACGGATTCGATCGAACGGCGGAAGGCGGAAGGTCAGTTGGTGGAGAATAGTCCTGATGGCAACGGGAAGGTCGTGCGGAGACAATGTGATAGAAATCGGCTGTGATCGAGTCCAGGTCCATTCCAATAGGAATGACGACTGACGAGCATTACGAATTAGGTGAGAAGAGTGATTGATGGTTATCGTAAGTGTGATCGAAGAACTATAATAATAGAAATTAGTGAGGGAAGTGCAAGTTTCGTGGACACGTGTGTGATACGGCGATCGTGACATGATGATATGGAAATTAGAACAGTGATGGTCATAAGAATGATTTCGGATGGTCTAGTGCGGCGGAGAAGATACGAAGAAAGAGTACTTTCGTTACGAAGAGGGATTAAGAAAGTTGAGAAGAGAAATCACGCATCTAGTAATCACCAACTAGTCGATGCAACTACGTATGCGCGGTACAGTAGTGTAGAATTCTACGATTAGAAGCCGTAACTCCAGTATTTGTGCAAGGGAGTTGGCGGCGAGACAGCGCCGGCGTGGGATTATGAACTGTTCGTGAAAACGTGCACGGATGCAGAGAGAGGGAACAAGGGACCTTCGGCGGGCGTAGGGCGGCGGCGCGGACGCAGTAAGCGACGGCAGGTGCCAAGGTCATCTTACGGCAGCGGACATCGGTAAACGAGACGTCGCGAGTGGCGGCGAGCGGGAGGCAGCAACAACGAAGTGCACCAGATAAGTTAACGAGAGTTACAAGTAAATATTAGGGGGCGGATGTGGTTTCCGCATATTCAGAATGCTGATTAGAATAATATAAAGAAAGTTTAACATAGCCTGTAACAAGAGTAGACGATATGTGAATACAGAGAGAGGGGACGGAGACGCATATTTGTTGGGTGATTTATCAGTGCATGATGTGTTGAAATACGTTGTAAAATTGATGGTTAATTGGTTGTGCCGGGAGCTCCCGTGAATTCATAATCCGGATGATAGTGTAAAAGGGAATAAGGAATGTACAGGCGCGGCTCGTCATTAAAGGCTGTAAGGCGGAGCCTCTCCTAGAGAAACCGCCGTCCAAAAGAAATTTAAAAATATGTTTACAAATGTATTTATTTATTAATAATGGAATTCTGAGTTGTATTATGTTACAATCATATCAAAATTTTTCTTTATCGGTTCGTTAACGGCCGTCCGTAACACATTTAAAGCTGTTGACAGGGAAGGGAGAAGCGTTAGGCTCCCACTTTATTCTCCCATAAGGCCTGTACAAAACGAGGAGGCGTGACGTCATGCATTCACTGCAGACGCTTACCAGCGGACGAAGGCTGTGGCGAAACAGCCTTTGGTGGAATCTAGGGTCTGAAGAACGGCGGGCTCACCAGATAGCATTACTGTGCAGCTCCGCGAGTAGCATTGCCCTTCAACTAGTTTTCTCAGTATGCGGTAGGAGCGCTATACTTGGGATTTTCTTTCTTGGCGCATGAGGTCTTGTCTTCTGGGACCCAGCAAAATCGTTGTGAAACAGAACTTACGAGTACTTGTGATTACTAGTTCTAGTAACTTGTAACCTTTGTGAAACGGGTCCCAGGATGGAATATCTCACGGTATTTCGCGTCGTTCTCAATCGTCTGTATCAAACTAATTATTAATAGAAATACAATGCAGGCAATGCAATGCACTGTAATGTAATGCAATGCATTTGCAGCCTTCCCCATTTATAAAACCACGAGCCGCGACTGGGAATGTATGATAATTAGAAACAACCAGATAAATATCATGTAAATTAGTTAGTTGTTTAGTGATCAGTAACAAGTCGAATGTAATGTTAATTTGTTTCATGTTAATAAATCAGATTTTTGTGTTGATAAAGGTAAATAAAGTTCAGATATGCTTATCAATAGCATCCCCCTAAAAGAATTCCTTGACCCTAACAAATAAAATTATGATGTGTGTATCCTTGATTACCTATCAAGGTTAGTACGGTCACAGTATGTATACGGGAAAGTAAAAAAAATCAGAATGTTGATACAAAATGTCCAAGTTCATAAGTTGGTATGAGATTTCATTATGGTACACTGAACCGTAATGTCCTACTTTCGGGCCTGCTTTGAGGCACGTAAAGAACCGAAATGCGACATAGTAAGTTAAAGTAATTTGCTACATCTGCATGTAATATTATAACTTAGAAATAGCTACAATTCCTTTCCAAAAATAGTTTATTTGAAGAAGTATATATGTAAATCTTCGAGAAGAATATGAATATATGTTAATATTAAATATTTGAAACAATAGGATTCGATAAGTTAATAAACATAATTTTAAGAACCTCTTCTAACAACGCTCACCTGTATTAGTTCGTAACGTTATTACGCCATTTTGGAGCAAAAAACGGAGGCGTTTGAAGTTTTTCAAATAAAGTGGTAAATAGTTGCGATTATTATCCAAATAAAACTGCTATTTGTAATGCCAGACGTGATATCAGTCGTGTGTCGTCCAATACTTTTCGTAATACCCTTTCCAATAAAAACAATTCATTAAAATAAGAAATATACGAAGGTTGGGGCACAAGTCATGGCAATTTTTTTTCTAAAAGAAATATTATTGGATCACGCAATTTTATTTGTCGTGCGAAATAAATGCTTTACTAATGTCTGTTCACAACAACTTGGCTCTGTGAGGTTTCTCTTAGCACAGAGAGCAATGTGAAGTCAGTTGTTTGACAGTCGCCGTACGAGATAATTGTAACCCATTTTGACCTGTGCTCACACACCCAAGTAGCCGTTTTCCTCAGGGGAAATGTCCCAGAATATCCCAGGGAATTGCTAGAAGTCCATGGCAATAACGACCTTCCATAGCGGACGGTCGCGAGATGGGCAGGAGAGTTTCTGCAAGGACGCGTAACGATCAGTGATCAGCAAAGCACGTGACCTGTGAGTCAGCGGATCGATGTGGCATGTGCAGTAATCAAGCAACTGCCTAATCGAGCCTTTAGAACGGGTTTTGGAATGCTTTTGGAATGTTGTGAACTCGTATACGCTAAAATCGAACTTGAAACCAATACTATCGTTTCATTTCACTGTCATTTCAAATACATTAATACCTTGTTCTTTCATATGTATATTTCATATTTTCCAGCCGTGCTCATATTCTCACAAAAAGTTACATGACTTTTGCCCTGATTTATGGCCCAACCTTCCTACTTTCTTTGAATAGGAACACTCATGTGTCATATTTTGACACAAGTTATTTATTTTGGATGATCATGATTTTGGGCATTTTTTCATAAATGGCATTTTACAGCACAAATAATGACTATTAGCATTTTACGACACAGATTGCGTCATCACACGTTCAGCCAATCGCAGCAAGAGAATCGTGGCGAGGTAGCGGTATACGAGACTGCCGACCACTGTTTTCTCACGTAATGTCAAACACCCGAGATGTCGTAAGAAAGTTGTTACGCAAAATTAAGTTTAATTCTCTTATAAATTCATAATGCTGTCATACAAAAAATAGCGTATGCAACTCCTTTATGATGTAGCTTTATTGCATTCGTATAAATTTGAAAACTAGCTCCTAACGTTGCTCGTTTTGAAAACATATACTCATGTTTGTTTGATTGTTCGTGATTCCGAGCGCGACAACATAAGTCCCATTAGTCCTATAAGTATAGTGTGTGTTTTTTTCTCGGGAGGTGGCGGTTATATTTTCCCCACTGGATGGCGGGATTGGGCGCCGACCCACCGTCGACTAGCGGGGTTTTACCCTCAACCACGTATTTCCCACCAGCGGGGCACCGCCCCAGCTGGGACAAATCTAAGTTCCCAACTGGTCTCCCGGCATGTGTGGAAGTGCAGTGCATGATAGTGTAAATGGTGAGGATAGGACAAGGAAGAGAAAGGAAAGATCGCGGGCCGTTCGTGGTCCGTTTGTTAGGGTACTGCTCCAGCATCCGCCTGGTGTTGATCGGAGAAATCACGGAAAACTATCGATCAGAACAGCCAGACGCTAGAATTTTCCTCCAGACATCGAACGAATTCCACCTAGCTGACAAGCTAGTGTCAAAAAATCCTGCCGCCGTCGGGTCTCGAACCTAGGACCTCCCGGTCAGAGGAACTGCAGTGACATCAGTTGATGCACTGAGCCATCTCTCTCGGCCATTTACTCATGCAATGAAGCTTAACATTACAAAATAATTGCCTAAACTACAGTTATACTCGGTCATCGTGACATCCCCCTGAATCCGCCAGTAAAGCCGCTGCGCACATTTGCTTGCAGCGAGCGCCTCGAAAACCCCGTGAGATTGCAAGAGCCGTCGTCAGGAGGGCGCTCACATGGCAACGCGGCGAGAGCTCTCCCGGGCGACGGACGTGCCCGCCGCCTCCGCGCTCCGATTTCCCTCCCCCCCCAACCCTCAGCACGCGGAGAGGCGGCGACGCGGCGGGGAAGGTGAAAAGTTCAGAGAGTTTCAGTCCAGCTGCAGGGTGGGTGGAGGACAGAAGAACAACAAAAAGTTTACAAGTATGATGTTACTGTGTGAACTTTCCGTGTGGATATCTTTGTGTCATAGATTCACCGTAATATTGCCTGCTTGTTTTTCCTGGAATGTGATGATACGGAATTCATCACGCAACATTCGTAAAGAACCGTGTATTCTACAAAACTCCTCAAATCGAACATTTTCCCAGAAACATAGGTATTAAGCTTTGAGTATCCCAGAAACAATGGTATTTTTAGGCGAAACTTGACCCCTGAACATTTTGAGAGGGAGCCTGTAGCCCAATGTAATAAAATATTTTTCCTTAAAGATGTTCAATCTCTCATTTCCCCTGTTTTAACCTGTCAATATTTACTTCCGCGCTATCGCTACCGCGGCAGAGATAAAGTGATGTAATGCTGCGCGAAAAATAAGCGAATTTTTGACAGATAAACTCTTGTTACTGGGCCCTGGTAACGAAAAAGTGAATAAATTCAGATACTAAATTTAGAAAAAAATCATCTAACACATAATGTAGCCAAAATTCATTTTTTGTGGGTCCCTTGATACCGAAAAATCGATTGACGGCAGAACGTCTGTCTGTCCGTTTGTTAACAACGCTAGCAGCTAAACATTCTAGCGGTTTTCTCCAAAGTTGGTATTCCCTTTTTTTCTAAGTTTTAAGAATGCATTGCTGCCGAACAGTCATATAGAAAATTTTAATATTGTACCTCGACGATGAAGGTATCAAGGACAGCAATATCCCAATATATTTTCAAGTTTGGAGGAGTCATGTCATAAAACCTACATTTTTGCATGGAATGACCCTGTATTTAAAATCTTAAGTGAAAATATATTTCTGGCATTGAAATCATTGTGTTAGGTAGGTAGTGTATTCACAAACATATTCGATGAGTTTTTAGTCTTACAATATTATGCGTAAGCAGTAAGTACACTAATTAAAAGTTAATGAAAAATACGATACTAATAGTGATGTCCAACAAAAGCAAATAGATCGAAAAATATATAACAGTAATTATTAAACACTACAGTACTGTAATATTCTTCAAATATATGAAAGTAGTATACTCGTAAAAATATAATAATTCAATTTAATAGTTTTATCTCCATAAAAATATTTAGTTTTTACACGCATTACTCTCCATTCCCACATCTTACTAAGCAAAGCGAAATCATCTATCCGTTTTCACATTTAACACAATTAAAGGATGCCAATTTAAATGAAATAATATAAATATAATAATAAATAATAATAAAATGAAATATGAAATAATATATAAATTATTACTTGCGTAGCATCCAACTGCATAGCGTCACCATTCCTTTTACGTTTGCAAAGTGCAATAAATTGGGGGCGGGCGACTATATTTGTCGCCAAATTACACAAAAAATATTCAAATTTTCCAAACGTTCAACATTACCCTATCTGCTTTTGATGAACACATTTCATTAAAAATGTATCTTCATAATTGTAGTTGCAGGAAGGCTCTGAAAAACGTTTGAATTTTTTTTCAATTTCGGAAAATTAGGATTTCTAACCAATTTGACACCTACCCCATTTTCTTAAATATCTTCAGACTATCCAACAACAAAATTTCACTAAAAAGGCCGTAGCCGTTTTTTGAGATAATAATTATTTAAACAAAATTAAGAATTGATTAAATGTTATGCAAAATTACGCGAAAAATACTCACATTTTCGAAAAATTTTACATGACCTTATTTCAAAATCTATCTTTAAGAAAAATATTTTATTAGGGGAAAACTCTCTATCTTTAATATTTTAGTTGTAGGATGACGCCGAAAAAATTTGAACTTTTTTAATTTTCAAAAAAAATAGTGTTTTTAACGAAATGAGATCTGTACCATTGTCTCAAACGTCCTTCAGACTATCCAACAACAAAATTTAATCAAAAACGATGGAGTCATTTTTTTGTAAATTTTGAAAATGTTTCAGGAAGTTTATAAAAAGTAACCCCAATATTATAATTTCGATTTCAAATTCAAGGGGCGATGACATCAGCCAAATCGATCGTTTTTGAGAAAATCTTGTTTTTGTAATTTGTTTTTAAAGTACACACTTTGCACGAAAACTACTAAAATTTTCAAAAAATATTAGATGACCTTAATGAAGGAACTCAATATTGAGAACAATTTTATTTGAAGAAAAAATATCTTTAATTTTGTAGTTGTAGGAAGAGCCCGAAAAAAATTTAAACTTTTTCAATTTTCGAAAATTCAGAGTTAACCGTGAAATTAGGACCTATGCCACCTTTATGTGTATTTTATTCTATTCTTACAAGAAATTTAAAGAAAAAAATTCGAGCCGTTTTTGAGAAAATTTTTAAAATGTCCGGGGGGGCTTCATGTGAAGTACCCCTAAATTTTGAAGTAAGTTTTTTTAAAATCGGGGCGCCTTGACTGGAATCAAATTGACAGTGGAATATTCATTTGGGAAGAAATCATACATATGGTTTAGGAGCTAGTGTTGTTCACAGACTGACAGACGGACGGACGTTTTGCTTTCAATTGGTTTTCCAGTATCAAGGACTTACAAAACAGAGTTTCAGGCTACACCAGGTGTTAAGGGATTTTTTTTCTTAATTTAGCAACTGGTTTTATCCACTTTTTTGTTATCAGGACCTGGCAATGAATTTTTTCTGCCTAAAATTCGCCATTATATTACTCCATATATACATACGTATATGGGAAAGTAAAAGAGGACATTTAAAAATATGGATGAAGTCCATTCTTTTCAAAAAGCATAGGAGTCCGATATTTGCCTAAATGGACCTTTTTAAATACGATGAAAGAGCATGGATGCATTTCATTTTATTTCAAAATAGGACCTTACTTTCATGGCTAAGTTCATAACAATATGTAGTACTTGGAACCATTTTCGAAATGGAAAGGTAGAGACTTGATAGATACTAAGGGTCTGATAGAGTTTTTCTTTGAGGTACATTTGAGAACGAGATGCACAGCAAGAAACTCAACGAAGTGAAAGGAAACTTAAATAACAACTGTGACAAGAAATACAAACCTCAGCAACTGCACAATAGAACCAAAAACTTACTAATGTTCTAGGAAAAGCTTACGCCAACACTTTCTCGCTAAAAGTTGTGACGTCTTTCTAGACATCTCTATAGAGCGCGTGTAAGTGCAAAGGAGTGGGAACATTTCTTGAATGTGTTCTGTCGAGCGGTCGGAAGGGAAAAAAAAGATCCGGTAGGTGGAAACTGAAAAAAAGTTCTTGAGACGTGCGATCCCTTGTGCCAGTAGATGGAAATAATCTTGAGAGAGAATAAATACGAGGAAATATCGAGGTGTTATTTTAATAGTGGTACAACTCCACTTTTTTGAGAAATTGAGTTAACTCCATTTTCAGCGCAGGTGTTATACATTTATTCTGAAAGTGACAGAACCTCAAGTTCTCTCTGTGGACGGCATAGTGCATCACAATAAAAGTCAATCACAGAAGATTGTAATATATTTATTTTGATAGTACAACTCCAGTAGTACGGCTACGGTGCTTTCTACAAGTTTCGTGATGAGTGATTTTCGAGATATGTATAGTGTCTGCAGCGATATGATGATAAAGATCTTGATCCAAATTTGGTTATAGGAACAACGAAAATAATATAATTATATCACACATTTTTTATTTAACGCAAACATTAAACTTAATGGTTTCTGTGATAAAAGGCCTTCAAAAGTCTGTAACAAGAAGGAAGAGAAATGAAGAAAATTGTGTTTGTAACTGACTAAAAATTAGATGGATTAGATTTGTCAAACAGAAGTCTTTTATAAACATGTATAAGTAACAAATCAACCTTAAATCAAGACATAGATTTGTACACGGTAAACTTTGAAACCTTCAGCGGATGAGAAAGAACTAATATTTTCAAAAACTTAAATATCTCGCTTCTACTACCACAGCAAAGAAAGGTTTATGAGAAGAAACAGGATACGCTTGATTTGTTTCCATTCATTTCAAGCATTAATCACTTTGATATCACTGATCTGCAGGTAGGGACCCGACGATTTCAAGAAGATGAAAAAACTGAATACGTCTAATTACATTAATATTGAATGTGTTTTAATAAATCGATATTGTCCTCATTTCCAAGTTTTCATAGAACATCCACCCATTTGGCACACCAACGTCATTTTTATGATGGTTTAACTCCTTTACACCCGCAATATTCCTCGGAGCACACAGTATACTTATTCATATCATCTTCAGACAAACAAGTATCACGAGAAAACGCATACAAATCATTTAACTTTAGAGCTCAATATCTCGAAACAAATGTCAATGGACATGTACTACTATTAAAATTACACCTCCATATTCCAGCAGAATGTAATAGTTTGAACACGGCAGTATTCTGGAAATTTAGTGACTGTGTTCGCGATTCTGATGGCTGAATTGTTTCGTCCGAAACGGTAGGAACGAGAAAGAAATAGCATTTTAATGTTTCACACTTTTTTATAATATATAAATATACGAGTAGTGTGCTTTTATTTCAAGACGTGCAAACCTATATTTCAATGAGAACCACCCGGCATTTGGGTTTGTTGTTGTTGTTAGCCGCGCACGGAAGAAAGCAACTAACATATCTAACAGGAAAACGATCAGTGAGAAAGCCGTTTACATACCCAAGTAATATTGCAGTGAACATTGGAGATAATAATTACGAAATTATTGTAGAAATTTATTATATAGTCATAATTAGAATACATTATAGTATACTATTTAATTTACTTATAGGGTTGAAAAATAAATTTGCTAGGTAATGGTGTATAATGGTGGAGAAGAAATTGTGGCGAAGGTAGTGGAGAAGACTTCCGTGGAATCTTACCGCAAACTGGCTTTACCTACAATTTCATGGTTTCGAAACTCGATTCGTATCTCGGACATGAAAAGACAGACCATGGGACGTTGTAGTACTGATAATCTGATTTTCCTTTCCGTATACAGGAACCAAGGTGATGCATCGCATGCACACGATGATATCAGTAGATCGTAACGTAACGTGGGTCGTAATCATGAAGATGTCTTGGAGAGTTCTGAACATTGATAACTCGAGTATTCTCGCTGAACTTTGGATATTAAAATTTACCGCGAATTTCCTCAAGGTAAACTTTCTGACGACGCCAAATTCTTTTACGGCTTTAAAACAATTCTAGGAAAATGCGATAATGGGATATTAATCTTCCCAGAATGGAAAAGAACGGAAACTGCGTACAATTTGGAAGCTTAAATTTTCTGTGTTGATAGAGATTCGTTAAATCACTCCCAAACTAGTAGTTTTAAAATTAAGTATTGTGATATACAATATTTTTTTCTTTCCCGTATACGTACGTATACACGGAGAGATATACATAGTATAGGGAAAGTTATGTAATGCTGCGCGAAAAAATGGCCAATTTTCGACGGAAAAAAATTCATTGCCGGGCCGTGATAACGAACTAGTGGTGCTACAGAATGGCACAGACTTTCCCGTATTAGTTTTCTATTTCCTTGGGTCTTCGCTAGGTATTTGGAATTGCTACAAACTCTTTCTTGCCAGCAGTCATCTATCACCGCCAAAAGTACACTTTTTAGACATTTTCTTAATTTTTCGGTTTCCTATTGGTCGAACGGAAGCATTAATTTTAGAATATTAAAGAACACAAAAACTTAGTCATAAATGGCAATTTCCTTTTAAAAATCATGTGCCGTTTAAGAGAAAATGGCGTTTTAGCGCTACTAAAAATGCGAAATTTGAAGCTCATTTTCACAGAAAATGTTTGAGTTTTCAAAATATTTTATTTGAAGTTATTTGAAGGACTTACACACACAAATATAATAATGTTTACTAATTGCTGGTAATGTGCATATTAAAGATGTGAGAGATCTATCAAAAAATTACAATTATGTAATTTTTGAAAAAACAAAAAAATAACTCAAAATAAACTTTACGCTATACTAAAGAGTGTAATGATCACTATCCGTTACAAAAGTATCAAGAAAAAATTTGCAGCCGTATATGCGAAAATGAAGTTTGAGCATTTATGAAAATGCCGAAATTTGACCTACTTTTCACAGAAAACGGTAGTGTTTTCGAGAAACTTTACTTGACATTATTTAAAGCACATGTACTCGTAAATATAATAATGTGAAAAAATCGCCGATAGTGTAAATATTGTCGACGTGAGAAATATGTGAAAAAGTTTAAATATTTTTAATTTTTGAAAAAACCAACCGATAGACCAATATGGTTTTTATGTCATCTGATAAAGTAAATTTACCACTAACCATACCAAAAGTTTAAAGAAAAAATTTGGAGCCGTTTTTGAGAAAATCTTGTTTTTGTAATTTTTTAATGTTGCACATATTGCACGCAATATTGCACAAAAACTACTAAAATTTTGAGAAACATTTACATGATCTTTATGAAAGAACTCAATATGCAGAACAAATTTTATTTGAAGAAAAAATCTCTATCTTCAATTTTGTAGCTGGAGAAAGACGCCGAAAAAAATTCAAACTTTCACAATTTTCAAAAATTCAGAGTTATCCGTGAAAATCTGACCTATGCCATGTTAATAAGTGTATTTTACTATATTCATGCAAGAAATTTAAAGAAAAAATTTGGAGCCGTTTCTGAGAAAATTTTGAAAATCCCCGTGGGGGTTTGATATAAAGTACCCCCAAATTTTGAAGAATCTTTTTCAAAATCGCAAAGCTTTGACTAGAATCAGATCGACTAGGGAATTTTGATTTAGGCGCTAGCAGTGGTCACAGACGGTCGGACAGACGGACGTTTTCCTTTCAAATGGGTTTTCGGTATCAAGGACCTAGAAAACAGGGTTTCTGGCTACACCACGTTTTAGGGGATTTTTTCTTAATTTAGCAACTGGTTTTACACTTATGAACAAGGCATAGGTCCTATTTTCACGGATAACTTTTCACGGATACATGACATAAAACTTTAACAAACTTCTGATGAGTTAAACTCTAATGTAAATAAAGAGTTTTATTTGAAGATTTGAATTAATCTATTTAAATATTGTTCCACTTTAGTACAAAGAATAGCTCATTTTCACACTTGGCAGTATTTAAAAACAGACATTTTTTCAATATTCCACAGGCAAATAAAACAAGTTATTTTTATATGTTCATTGTGTACATGTAAATATACATCAATAGTAGTCAGTAAATTGTGCAATTTATTATTTAATTAAAAATTGTTTTTAAATAGTGTGAGAACTTATCTCGTTAATTTTATCGTCGGAATATTTATTTTATACATTTTAGTCAAATATTAGTTCTATACATTTTGAATATATGTATTCAGTTTCGTTTTAACTTTATATTCTATCTTAAAATAAGCAGTTCAGGATAAGACAATGGTAATTCAGTATTACCATCAACTGGGAAACGACTGAGAGTTACTTGCAAGTACAATAAAGACTAGGAAAAGAGTTCTGATTGGATTATGTTTGATGAATCTGTCGTTAAGAATACAACAATCAAAATGCAAAATTTGTACAACGTTGTTTAAAATGGAGTAAATGGGATACAATAGAGTAAATTCAATCTTTACAGCGTGCGAAAACCAAATGTCATGTGGAAGAAGAAAAATACCATTTATAGCAACAAAAGAATATACTATTGTTTGTAATAAAAGATATACTGGACGAAAAAATGACAATAGCTGAACTGGTCGACGTTTTTCACTCTATCAAGCATTACATTTATTCTCTTGAGCAGGATTGTTCCATAGAAGTTATGAAACAAGTTATAGGCGACTTCAAAATCGTGAAGGAAATGTTATATGGCAGGACTAAAACAAGTGTATGACACGTGCAAAATTCACATTTTACATCTTTTTTCTATAGTTTTTTCTTAATAAAAAAAACAGGTATCCCTTTTTGAATTGCTACTGATGCATCCAATAAAAGTAATCGAAAAGTGTATTCAGTAGTTGTTCAGCATTTTACTGTTGGAGAGGGTGTGTGTACCAATATCTTAATTTCTGTGATGATGCATTTGAATATTCCGCAACAATCAAGAATCAGAAATGTCGAGTGCTGATTGAAAATATCTTCAGTTAAAAAATGTCCAGGGTATGGCGCTGGTAACGCATCAGTTACAGTGTAAATAACTCGCTGCACGAGAAGCTATTATTGAAAAATGATGGCATTATTGCAGCTCATTGCAATAACCACATTATTCATAACTGACCAAAGAATGCTCTGAAACCTTTGTCCTCTGACAATGAAAATATCGTATTGAAAGTGTATGAGTAGATTGAAAATTCAGCCAAGTGTGAAGAATTAAAATAATTTTTCGATTTTTGTGAATCTAATTTCCAGGAAATTATTAGACATGTTTCAACGCGATGGTCATCTTTTTTTCCAAGCTCTGGAGAGACTTCTATTCCATTGGAGATCATTGAAGGCATACTTTATTCTGTCTTATCTAACTATTCATTCCTCTCTCTCTCCACCCTACCCCCACCCCCTCCTGCATCACTATTTTCTGAAGACATAGCTGGCAACCCAGAGTGCATTAGGCGCGAAAACACAATTCATCAATACAAATACATCAATACAAATTCGACAATCCCAAACTGCGTTCCATACCAACCTTACCAGATTTTCCAATTTATAATCCGCAACAAAGGTAAAAAATTCCACCTAATTTCACCCAAATGGCATGTTGAAAAGAAAAAAATCAATTGGCTCGAAAAATTCTTCAGGATTAACGTAAGTCGCTGTATAACATCAAATTTAAAACTATAATCATTATGGAGCGGATTTCTATGATTTTGAATATTTTTCTCTGTAGATTCAGAGCATAGGTAGGTGAAATTTCTTGACATTTGGTTAGGATTGAATACTATGGAGATTATGTTAGTGGATATTTGGCCGATTTTTCCTGTTGGTGAATCTTCGAGGCGCATATTTTGCATATTTCGTTAAAATAGAGACTTGTCACTGACACGTTTCATCATTTCATGTGATTTATTTATTTGTGAGCGTTCATTGATTCTAAAAGGCTTGTCACAGATTACGTTTTTTTTTCTTTTCTAGAGATGATAAAACATTTGTGCAAATGTAGGATAATTCTTTATATATTTTTAAAGCAAGCAGAAGAAATGCAACACGACATACAATGTACATCACTATGGTGAATATTTACTTTAATTATTTCTCCCGCAAATAAGGTAGATTATTTTATGTTTGCTCAAAAATACTTATTTTCATTCCGAGCACGCTACTCCTGAAATTTTATCAAGAAAAGTGTATTCAGGATATGAAATATTGTTAATTTTAATTGCATATTGAAGAGCATTCATTAGAAACATTAGGTCATATATGCTATGTTTGCCAATGAATAAAAGCACGTCCTCTTAACAACTATTTATTTATCCCTTCAATCAATCAATTTACACTATACAATCCAATATACACGAGTTACTCTCTTCCGGCTGGCATTAACGTCCAAGCCCGGATCTCTCCTGTGCGTCACTTAGCACTACTCCTGTTCCACACGCCTGACTGCGCGACTTCGCCGCGTGCAATTCCCGCACGCAATCTCGCCATGCATCACCAAGCACGGCGCCTCCAGGCCGGCAGTCGCGACGTATTCCGCACGACTACTGGTGGGTCCTCTTTGCGTGTGTTTCTCTCCCTGGCTGCAGGCTCTCTCCCAGCGGCTCCACTGCGCTGTCTCTCTGCTGTGACTCGGTGATTCTCAGACCGCTACTCCGCTACTGCGTTGGCCGCCACCTGCTCCCGCCTAAATAGGGGCGGCGCGGACCGGATTAGCCTCGCCCCGAGGCTTACTCGCTCGCTGGCCAGCGTTCCGCGTCGGCGAGCTCCATGGCGCGCGGCGTACAGCTGCGCGTGCGCCAGCTTCAAATGCTGAACACAGCAATATATGCATATTTTAAAAGCGCTTTTCAAGATTTTTAGGGTATACAAATCCTCTCCCTACGAATCATCAGTGATCTTGATTTTCTCACTCATTTTGCCTTACGTACTGTGTTATATTGGCTGAAACATCAGGCAGTACCATTAGGTGAGTACTATGGTTAGGTACCTGTACTACTCGTATTAGGTGTGTTGGGGGAGGAGGCGCTTAGACGACGCAATGGAAGGATCTTGGGATGGAAACGGGCTATGACACTGGGAACAATAATTCTACAATTCATAACATTGGATATCATGTATTGGGTTATTCTTTAATAACGCTTTTACGAGTTATCACCCGGCACGAGCCGCCGCTGCTGCTAATGAGCTGAAGATCCCCCACCAACAAAGGGCTAAGAAAAAAGCCCAGATTTTGCTCAAGAGGCGGTGAATTTCGTCCATTAGGGCACCTAATATCATCGTCTCGTAAATTCCTCTTCCATTTAATACGAAAGTTCCTTAACTGAAGTTTTCTTCCCAATTGTAACTTTCCTCATTACATTCCTAATTCACGTTTCTGTACCCAACCAATCATGAATCTACTTGCAGTCTTTCCGACAGAACTTCACATTCCCGTGGTCACCACTCGTTCTAAATTCGATTCTCTTCTGACTACTATATTTCTCCATTCTCCGAAAAACAGTTCACCGCCACTCGGACATTCCTGTGCATCGCTCGGAGTAAGTCCAGGAACGCTCTTGCCACGCAAACCTCTATTGTGAATCTCGTAAGCGACCGGGCAAGCGGAGGCATACGTCGGTTCACAACGGCCATGGCGACCGCCGAAGCGCTATCAAAGTTATCTGGAAATCCAAAAGACTTTCGTGTCTTCTAAACTATCTTTTCCTTCAACACCTTCACCGTTCACTTTTACCACGTAACCATGTAATAAAGTTAGGAATAAGAAAATAGTATGGAAACTGCACTATGCAGTACCAGGGAAGGGTGCAGCGTACACCACCAATCGATATGAATCGATTGATAATTGCGGGCACGTCAACTGCTAAGATCATTAGTCCCTTTAGTGTAGTGAATATTTTATTCGATAAGTGGCGGTAATTCCTTCTCCGATGGATGGTGAGATCTGGCGCCAAACTACAAGTCGCCTGGCGGGATACTTCCCCTTTCAAGCACCTCTCCTTATGGGGGACCGCCTCCGCAGGAGGCTAAGCTCCCGATTGGTTTCCCGATGTGTTTGGTAGTGCATGTGAATGTAAGAGGTGTGTATGTGTGTGTGTGCGACAGAGAGAGAGAGAGAAAGAGAGAGAGGAAAGGAAGAGGATTGGAAAACGAAGAAAAGATCGGGCGCAGTACGTGGCCTGCTTATTAGAGTACTGCTCCGGCATTCGTCTGGAGTTGATCAGAGAAACTACCGAAAACTTCTAAAATGTGCAGTCGGACGCTTGAATTCTCCAGACAGCGACTGAATTCGAGTTATCTGGCAGGCTAGTGTCGAAAATCTTGCACCGCCGGGACTTGAACCTAGGTCCTCGACGTCAGAAGCACTGCAATGACATCATTTGATGCCCTGAGCCACCTCACCCAGGGTAATAAATTGAGATACACATTGTGGAACAATACAATCACAACGAGGAAAGATCGCGACAGACGGTGGTCTGTTTGTTAGGGCACTGCTCCGACATTCGCCCGGTAACTGGAGAAACGAAAACCACCAAGAACAGCCGTCCATTTGAATTATTCTCCTCCACACAGTTGTTGAATTCGAATTAGCTACAGATCTAGTGTCGAAAAGACGCCATTGTCGGAACTCACATCCTTTACCTTCCGGTCAAGACCTCCCGGTCAAGAACCTCTCGCTACAGAGACAACAGTAATGATGGAGCTGAGCTATCTTAGCCGGCACCTACACGTGATTTTTCCAGCAGTACACCACAGTTCCACTGGTTGAGCAATGCACCGCTTCGGTGCACAGCAAAAGAGCTGGGACAACCTGTAAGCTGACGACTAGTCTCCTGCTATGTGCGATAAGTGTACGTGTGTAAGAGGAAAGGATGGGACAAAGATCATGACGAAATATTGCTCTCGGCCTGTGACCTGTTTGTTATGGTACTGCTCCTGCATTCATTGGTACTAATCGGCTGCAAGAATTCTCCTCCAGTCTGGTTGAATTCGACTCAGCCCTCTCGCTATTGTTGAAACTCGGGCAGCCTCTGTTCCAAACCCTCGCGTTCCTGGCAGCCTCTGTCGTAGGAACAGCGTCTGTTCCTACGACCTCGCTGTCCGAGTGGCTGTAATAGCAACAGCTGATGTGCACCGGTAACGTGACGTGGTTTGTCAGGGACGATTTCACGTCTGGTGCGGCTGCATTTCCTTCACGGACGGTTTCATTGGTACCTGCACAAAGTCAGCAGCTGCAGCGCCGCAGTGCCACGGCAGAAGTCAAAGCAATCAGGCGCTCTCGTCTGCGCTCCGGGCGACTGCGTGCCTCTCTAATGAAGTACTGCCCGGGATCCACTCGATGGATACTCCAACCGTCCACCAGTTCCACCCGCGCCCCGTTTCAAGGGCTCTGGGGTCTCTGGAACAGCAGGGGCTTCCAAACTCTCCAACGAAAAGTTTCGATAGCGCATTACACGGAATCATCTTTAAACAATGGGTGCCTCTACGTTTGGGTTTAAACAAGAAAGGTTTGGCAGAATGGAGATAGAAGTTGGACATATCCAAAATGCTTGGTACCAAAAAACTAGAAATATTTATATACTGAATTCCATTAAAGCTACTATGACAAATGTATACCATGTATTAATCAAATTAAAGCAATATATTAATTTAATTTTTAAAGTAACAATTATCAATTAATAAATTGTACCAGAGATGACCCAAACATTGACAAGCACGGAGCGTCTTTTAGTTTATATCGCTTTTAATTTGTTACTAGAAACACCAGTAAAATTAATCAATTTCAATTTTCAAATTTATAAATACTATTCAAAATGTTTTTATATATCTGTCATTCCGAATATACACATACTTATTTTGTATTAAAGTTGTATCCTCGGATATATAAAGACAATCAAACCCCTTGTATATTTTAAAATTTAATTATTTGATTGTCATCAATTCATCCAAACACGTCTCGCGACAAAATATAACCACATTATCAGTTACACTGAAAATAAAAGTATAAATTTAAAGTATACGATTAGAGTGATTGATTTTTAATATCCGAGGATATCACTGTCAATCAAAAATATATCTGTACTGTAGAAAATCGTAGAGTAGATTACAATACACACGCTTAGTGAGTCAAGTTTTGGACAACTCTGTGCAAAATCAATAGATTTTGATCAGAGAAAGCACTTCTGAAGTCCATATTTCTTTTTTCTCTCAAATATTATTTTTTCCTCTTCAGTCATTATTTTTCTATTAATACGGAGTATTTGTAAAGGTAATTACTTGAACTGTAAATTTATATAATATAATTTTCTCGACTGAAAAGCAATTAAATCAAAAGCAGAATAAGGTGACGAATGAATTAGATACATATGTTTAAGTAAAAAGGCTTTAAATAAAATTATGAAAAATAAATTTAACAACAAATTCTACTAAACACTTAATTTTGTGGAGAGCACAGAATATTTAATACGTTCTTGGCAACGCTGTATATGCAGTGGCAATTCCACATAATGCGGCCGCCTGTCAGTAGGTGACTTTATATTATGTGCTTCATTTATGATATCGAATCGCAATATTACCGTCATCGGTTATCTGGTCAAATTCAGTCGCTATCCGGAGGAGAATTTTAGCGGACTGCTGCTCTGATCAGTAGTTTTCCGTCGTTCTTCCGATCATAATACTTGGCGAATGCCGGAGCACTGTCATAATAAACGGTCCATGGACCGCGCACGATATTTCCTTCCCCTTCATTGGCCTATCATCACCCCTTACTTACTTACACACTTATTTACACACTTTACTTACACACTTATTTACACACTTTACTTACAAACTTACTTACACACTTATTTTTTAAATTTTATTTAATCGGTAATTATAACACATTTATATACAATTTCAATACTTTTTAACTATGTGTCTAGGCTGAGGGCCTTTAAGCCATTACAATACCTACATCCTACCGCATTCTAACCTTTTGAATTCTGCCATTCACCCCTACTGGTCTCTTCATCGCATCAAAGCCGCGGAAAGGAGACCATAAAGTACGGCTGAGGAAAAAAACCCTGAAGGGGGAAAAACTTGCCGTCAGAAGACGAGTGAATGCTAAGCTACTAGATTTTTTTATTTCTAAACTATTTATTTATTTCCTGGCGTGGGCATCTTCTCCATCCAGTCTTTGGCCTCCTCAGCCCCTAAAATCAAACACCGACACAAAGATCGCCCGCACCACCGCCTCTCCAATCAATTTACTACTGATTAACTTAATTATCACTTACTGATTAATTTAATTATTACTGACTAACTTACTGATTAATATTAGTGATTAGCATTACTGATTAGCTTACTAATTAACTTAATTATCGCTTACTTATTGAATTATTTATTTCTTCTCCAGTCTAGGCTCCGCTCTACTACTAACCAGTGCTATTTTCCCACTTCTTGATTACCGTTTCCCTGATAGTTCGAACCTTTCTAAAAATGTTCCAAATGCTTTCATGAAGTGCGATCTATTATCAACTAGTATATTTTGAACGAGCGTTATGTTTCATAGTTGAAAACGATAATTCTCCATTCCTAACTATTTTCCTCTCCAAGCTTCTGTAGCGCAGCAGTTTCACAGGATGTGGATCCAATTTTCTCTATCACCGCAAAGTACACAGATTCCATTGGCATTCGAATCCTTCATTCTACGTTGAATCCACCCCCTACCCTCAATGAAGCGCACCCCCCTCTTGCGACCCTTTTAAGTGTGTGTACGTAACTTTCGCATCCCCGTACAGGACTCGTGTGAATTTGTACCACTAACGAACATTTTTCTGCCGATGGTGCCAGGATATCTTGCCTTTTAATATCCGAAAGTCTATTTGAAAATTAACCGTTCTATCTCCCGTGCTCCCCTATCCCTATCCATCTCCGGAGTAACGTCACCCACCCGTTTCACTTTGTACGACCAATAGCGCTGATCGTTTCCCTCTAACAGCGCTCTAAAGCACCTGCGCATAAGTTTGTCAGCCTATTCACTTGCTAATCTAATCCAAAACTTAATGGCTTTCATTTTAAAATCTTTCCCAATTCCTACACTACCTACCTCTCTTAAGTCGCCGACATTTGCTGCGAATCTAGAGACTCCAAGAATTAATTTGTAATAATCTTTAACACACTTGTAAGTAGTACACTAACACACATGTCAGGAGACCGATTGGAAGCCTAGAGCTTGTCCCGGCTGAGGCGGTATCCCGATGGTGGGAGATATCTGGTTGGGGGAAAACACCACTAGCCAAGAGATAGGTAGGCACCGGATCTGTCCATCCAGCGGGGAAGATCACGCCAAACCCCGAGGAAAAACATGTACTACATTTACAGGACGATTTACCTTGGCTGTTGACGCGCCCTGAATCACTAATCAATCAATCGGGAGTCTCGCATCCCAGTCTTTTTTTTTAGATGTAACAATGATGTGAGAAACGACCATGAAGATCGCGAAGATGGTGGAATGAGAAACAGGTGAAACGGGAGAACGCCAAAACTCTCTCGCGTCTACGTTTTGCCCTCCACAAATTCGAGTTAAATTGGACGGGAATTGAACACCAGCTCCAGCAGGGAAAGGTAAGCCTTTACATCTCGGGTCGCCCTTTTTGTGATGTGATTCATTGACCGATTATTCCTAGTTACACTAACCTACCTGGTTAGTGTAGTGAATGCTCTTTTTACAGGAGATAGCGGTGTACCTTCCCCGCTAGAATGTGAAATGCAACGACGACCTATACTTAGACTTACGGGATTTTCCACACTCAGATGTCATAGTCTTGCTCCAGCCTCGACAAGCTCTACCCTCCCGAATAATCTCTCCCCCCACCGCTAAAATTCTCCATCAAGTAGCGGCTGAGCTCGATCTAGCTATATAGCAACTCCATCCTATAACACTGCCACCATCGGAATTCAAACCCTAAGACAAGGTCAGAGGTATTACAGTGACATCAGTTGCCATGAGCCATCTCCGTCACTTTCTCATTTAGTACGATACTGTTTCCTGCATCCCAAACAGATAAAATTTGCAACATGTGATTCAGGCAACATAAAATCAGAGCCTCCGTTTCCAAGAAAATAGTTGATCTGGCTATATTATTTATGTAATAACATATCTGGAGGTGAAACCAGAAGGAAACAGTGTTATAGGATGGAGGTAGCACACTGGCATTGAAAACCCAAATTAAAAGAAAACCTGGTTCATACCCTTCTGATTGATTGATTGTTAGTGATTCCGAGCGCGTCAACTGCTGTCATTAATCCCGTTAGTATAGTCCCGTACGTACCAGCGTAAATGGTTGTGATTTAGAGAAACTTTACTTGACATTATTTGAAGCACATGTACTCCTAAATATAAGAATGTGAAAAAATCGCCGCTAATGTAAATATTAACGACATGAGAGACAAGTCAATTTTTCAAGTCAAGTATTTTTCCGATTTTTGAAAAAACAAAAGAATACAGCAAGATGGTGTTTCGTAATATCATAAAACACATTAGGCACTATCCCTACCAAAAATTTAAAGAAAAAATTTGGAGCGATTTTTGAGAAAATCTTGTTTTTGTATTTTTTGGAATTGCACATATTGCACGCAATATTGCACGACAACTACTAAAATTTTCAAAAAAATGCACATGACCTTAATGAAAGAACTCACTTTGAACAACAAATATTATTTGAAAGAAAATCTCTATTTTCAATTTTGTAGTTCCGAATGACGCCTAAAATATTTTAAACTTTCGTAATTTTCGAAAATTCAGAGTTATCCGCGAATATCGGACCTATGCCACCTTAATAAGTGTATTTTAATCTATTCTTACAAGAAATTTAAAGAAAAACTTTGGAGCCATTTTTGAGAAAATTTTTAAAATCCCCGGGGGGATTCATGTAAAGTACCTCCAAATTTTACAGAATCTTTTTCAAAATCTCAAAGCTATGACTAAAACTAGATCGACCGGGGAATATTCATTTTGGAAGTAATCGTATCGTGGCTTAGGCTCTAGCACTGTTCACAGACGTACCGACAGACAGGCGGACAGACGGACATTTTTCTTTCAATTGTTTTTTCGGTATCAAGGACCCACAAAATAGGGGTTCTGGCTACTCCACGTGTTTAGGGAATTGTTTTTCTTAATTTAGCAACATGTTTTATCCACTTTTCGTTATCACGGCCCGGGAATGAATTTTTTCCGCCGAAAATTCGCCATTTTTTTGCGCAGCATTACATAACTTTCCCTATATTACATATATCACTCCGTGTATACGTACGTATACGGGAATATAACTAGTGGTGCTACAGAATGGCACAGACTTTCCCGTATTAGTTTTCTATTTCCTTGGGTCTTCGCTAGCTATGAGGAATTGCCACAAACTCTTTCTTGCCAGCTGTCATCTATCACCGCCAAAAGTCCATTTTTTGTCATTTTCTTAATTTTTCGGTTTCCTATTGGTAGAACGGAAACATTAATTTTAGAATATTAAAGAACACAAAAACCTAGTCGTAAATGGCAATTTTCTTTTAAAAATTATGTGCCGTTTAAACGAAAATGGCGTTTTAGCCCTATTAAAAATGCAAAATTGAAGCTCATTTTCACAGAAAATGTTTGAGTTTTCAAAATACTTTATTTGAAGTTATTTGAAGCACGTACACTCACAAATATAATAATGTTTACAAATTGCTCGTAATGTGCATATTAAAGATGTGAGAGATCTTTCAAAACAAATATAATATTTAATTTTGAAAAAACAAAAATAACTCAAATAAACTTTACGCTATACTAAAGAGTGTGATTAGCACTATCCGTTACAAAGGTTTGAAGAAAAAATTTGCAGCCATCAATGAGAAAAATGGCGTTTAAGCGTTTCTTGAAAATGCGAAATTTTGAGCTACTTTTCACAGAAAACGGTAGTCTTTCGAGAAAATTTACTTGACATTATTTAAAGCACATGTACTCGTAAATATAATAATGTGAAAAAATCGCCGCTAATGCAAATATTATCGACGTGAGAAACGTGAAAAAATTTACATTTTTGTAATTTTTGAAAAAACAACCTATAGAGCAATATGCTTTTATGTCATCTCATAAGTACATTTACCACTATCCCTACCTAAAGTTTAAAGAAAAAAGTTGTAGCTGTTTTTGAGAAAATCTTGTTTTTGTAATTTATTAAATTGCACTTATTGCACGCAATATTGCACGAAAACTACTAAAATTTTGAAAAACATTTACATGACCTTTATGAAAGAACTCAATATGCAGAACAAATTTTATTTGAAGAAAAAAATTCTATCTTCAATTTTGTAGTTGGAGAAAGACGCCGAACAAATTCAAACTTTCACAATTTTGAAAAATTCAGAATTATCCGTGAAAATCGAACCTATGCCATGTTAATAAATGTATTTCCTCTATTCATACAAGAAATTTAAAGAAAAACTTTTGAGCCGTTTTTGAGAACAGTTTGAAAATGTCCGGGGGGCTTCATGTAAAGTACCCCCAAATTTTGAAGAATCTTTTTCAAAATCTCAAAGCTTCGACTAGAATCAGATCAACCATTTTGAAAGAAATCGTACGAATTGTTTAGGCGCTAGCAGTGTTCACGGACGGACAGATGGACGGACAGACAGACGGACGTTTTCCTTTCAATTGGGTTTTCGGTATCAAGGACCTAGAAAACAGGGTTTCTGGCTACACCACGTGTTAGGGTTTTTTTTTCTTAATTTAGCAACTGGTTTTATCCACTTTTCCGTTATCATGGCCCGGCAATTAATTTTTTTCTTGCCGAAAATTGGCAATTTTTTCGCGCAGCATTACATAACTTTCCCTATACTACGTATATCACTCGTGCATACGTACGTATACGGGAAAGTAAAAATTGCTCCAGATTTTTTATTAATGTTTATTGTTGAATAGAACAAAGAACACTCTTGTAATTGATTTTTAGTCAATAAATTGCTTATAAACATATCTTATTGCATGACATGTTAAGATATTCTGGCACCAAGTAATGATACTTATTTGCAGAATTAATAATAAATCTAATCTGATCTAAAATCTAAACATTTAAGAGAATGGTATAGGTCTTATTATCGTTGACATCCCCGATTTCTTGAAAATTGCAAAAAAAAGTTTAAAACCACAAAATTAGAGATAGATATTTAGAGATAGATAAAGTGTGTTGTACAAAATTAGCTTTCCAAAAATAGACCATGTATACTTTTTTTAAGAAACGATGAATTTTTGCGTAATTTGCATGCGTAATGCACATGCGGATGAAATTGTCTCAACTCCATCATGCAATTGTCTCGACTAGCCATTTAGATCTAATTCAAATCAAAAAACACTATTCACGGACACGCCGCAAATCTTGTTCTGCCCAGCGATGCTATCAGGCGTTAGATCTGCAATCGTGAGTCAGACGGTTTACCTTACGCCCGCGAAGAGCCGAACACAAGTGAAACTACTCCAAGGATGATTGATTATCTCGCTCAGTACCGCCCAAATGTGTGGGAAGGTTAAAGAACTTTTTGTTTTTAAAAACATTCATCTATCCTCGCGTTAAATCAGGAAACAGATTGATGGCTCCTGCCAGATCCACCGACACTTTGGGAGGGGGGCAAGGTGTATTAGTGTCTTAGTGCCTTGTTTAAAATTATTTTAAA